>PVJS01058646.1:0-11720 GCA_004027185.1 Glis glis | reverse complement strand
CCCTGTTTCAAAATAAAGAATAAAAAATAGGGCTGGGGTGTAGCCTGGAGGTAGAATGCTCCTCGGTTCAATCCCCAGTACTGCAAAAAAAAAAAAAAAAAACACTTTAGCCAGGCGTGGTGGCACACACCTGTAATCCCAGTACTTGGAAGGCTGAGACATGAGGATCGCAGGTTTGAGGACAGCTTCAGCAAGTAGTGAGACTCTCATTCACCTAGCAAGACCCTGTTTCCAAATAATAAATAAGATGGGCCTGGTGGTGTGGCTGGAAGGTAGAATGCCTCTGGGTTCAACCCCCAGTACCACACACACACAAAAAAACTTAATATTATTTGTGACAATGGTCTGCATGCAATGCTGTACTTTGTTCTTTTCTCGGTTAACATACCATTGGCCTGCTTTACTGAAATAATTCAACAAATATCACTTAAAATGTGTCTATTACTGGATGTTTAGGTATTTTCCTCCTGGTAGGACGTGGGCCGAGCACCCTGCAACACACAGGCAGCCCTCCCACAAAGGGCTAAGCACCCAGTGTCCCTGGGGCCCACAGTGCTGGGCAAGGGCTCTACCACTGATCTACACTTCCTGCACTGCAAATAAGATTTATAGTGGTGCTATAATACTACACACACACACTTTTTTTTTTGGTACTAGGAATTGAACTTCCAAACTGCACCCTTAGCCTTTTTATAATATTTTATTTTTTATTTTTTGTGGTACTGGGGATTGAACCCAGAGGCATTCTACCTCTGAGCTACACCCCCAGCCCGATTTTTATTTTTATTTTGAAACAGGGTCTCACTAGGTTGCATGTGCAACTAACCACACCTGGCTCCTTTTTTATTTTGAAATAGGGTTTTGCTAAGTTACTGAGGCTGGCCTCAGACCTGCGATTCTCCTGTCTCAGTCTCCCAAGGACTGGGATTACAGGTACATGCCAACATGCCCTGCTATATACAACATTTTTATTTTTTTATTATTTATTTATTTATATTGAGGTACTGGGGATTGAACCCAGGGGAATTCTACCTCTGAGCTATACCCCAGCCCTATTTTTTATTTTTATTTATTTATTTATTTTTGCGGTACTGGGGATTGAACCCAGGGGCATTCTACCTCCGAGCTACACCCCCAGCCCTATTTTTTATACTTTATTTTTGAAACTGGGTCTCACAAAGTTGCGGAGGGCCTCACTAAGCAGCTGAGGCTGGCCGCGAACCCAGATCCTCCGGTCTCCGCCTCCCAAGTACTGGGATTACAAGCGTGCACCATCACGCCCGGCCTGTTTTTTGTTTTTGAAACAAGGTCTCACTAAGTTGCAGAGAACCTCACTAAGTCGTTAAGGCTGGCTGCGAACCTGTGATCCTTCTGTCACAGCCTCCCAAGTACTGGGATTACAAGCGTGCGTCACCATGCCCGGCTATATAACTTTTTAAATACTCTTTAAAGAAAAAACAACTTAATATTGCGTCATAGGCATTTGCTACAGTGCTCTGCAGGCCATGTTATACTTTGTTCTTTTTTTCAGTTAACATAAGATAGGCCTGTTTTACTGAAATCATTCAACAAATATCACTTAAAATGTATCTATTATTGGGTGTTTAGGTGTTTTCCTCCTGGGGGCACCTGGGGTGGAGGCTGGGGTGCTGCCGAGAATCCTGCAACACACAGGCAGCCCGGCCACAAAGGGCTAAGCGGCCCCGTCTCCCTGGGGCCCCGTGAGCAGCCGCAGATGAGACTGTGCGGCGCAGCGAGGGTCGCCGGAGCTTCCCGGTCTGTGCTTGGGGACCTTTAGGGGTTTTCCTGCGCTTGGAGCCCCCTTTCCCCTTCAGGGACCAATGTTCCCAGCTCGTGTCCTTCCCCTGCCCCCCTCTGTGAAGGAACAGTAGAGTCCAGGACATGCTACAAGGGCGCCTGGGTCCCCACCCGGCCCTGCAGTTCTTACAACTTCTCTTGGCTCAGTTTCCCTTTCCATAAAAGGCGCTGGCTGGGTCAGGCCCTGGATCTGAGCCCCTGGGAGCCTGGTGCCCAGCCCATGATTACAGATGTCAGCAGGTGGAGGCAGTCCGTCACGCTCAGCCCTAGGCGGGCACTGACCTCAGCCCCCAGCCATGGGAGACATGTGCTCTGTTGATCCCTGGGCCTCTTGAAGGAATTAGCCCGCAGAATCCCTCCCGCCTTATTGATAACTTCCAAGCACGAATAAGATTCCAGGAATGTTTAAATGCTTGGCTGGGTGCTGTTCCAGAAGATTCCGTACATACATCAAGGCTATTTTCAGGCAACAGCAGGCCCTGCAGGCGGAGGGTGGGGGGCTCTGTGCTTATCTGGTTACAGCCTTGTGCTGGGACAGCAAATGCCACCATTCCTGGCCCATGATCTAACAGGAGAAGCGAAAGGCTCGTGACCTCTGTGCAGAGTCCTTGCTGCAGGCCTGGGACGGACCGAGGAGGGCGTGGGAGGGAGAGTGGCGGAGCTCTTTGGAGCTGTTCGGAGCTCTTTGGAGCTGTTTGGTGACCCCCTGAATGGGGTGTGCCCCACCCAGACAGACCAGACCCCAGCAGCCCCCAGGGGCTCAGACCTGGGGGAGATGGGAACAGGGAGAGGGGTCCTGGTCTGCAGGAGTCCCAGGAAGAGGCCCGGCCTGGGCACCTCCATCTGCTTCTGTGGGTGACGTCCCCCTCTGATGGGCTCTGGGGAGATCAAGTGAGAGCATGTCTGCATGGGGGGGTCCGAGTGTCCCCACTCAGGAATCCTGCCCGGCCCTGCTTCCTGCAGGCTCCCAGCCCTCCTCAACCCTCTCTCTATCTAGGACTGCGCTCCCTCCACAACAGAGAGCTCCTGCTGTCTTTCCTGCAAACGGGGGCTGGTTCCCCCTGTGCCCGGGGAGCTTCTGCTGGGGCTAGGGTCCCAGCCCAGGAGGTTCTGAGGCAGTGGAGGCCCCTGGAGAGGAGGCAGAGACGGCACATTCCTGAATGGGGTGGGGACAGCAGGGGAGATCAGGCAGGACAGTGTGCTTCTAAGCAGACTGGGGACCTCAGAGGGGGAAGACACAGGCCAACTTGACCCATGGCTCTCCAGGCACCTTCCTCCTCTCCCTGGTAGGACCTCAGTCTTGTTGGGGCTCCGTGGGGAGGTGGCTGGGACACAGAGTCATGCACTGGGTGCAGGTTTGCAGTGTGAAGTCCCCAGGGAGGGACAAAGCCTGCAGAGCTGGCCGCGGGGTCTAGCGTGTTCCAGCAGAGACTCAGGATAAGGCTGCATGGTCCTGTGTTTGGGCTGGGGCCTGCAGCCAGCTGTGGCACCACCTGGCAGGGCCCTTACACCCGGTCCCAGGGTCCCAGGGTCCCAGGGTCCCAAGTGCCTTAGCTCTTTGTGTGACTTGGTGTCCTTCCTGTCCTCCGAATTGTCCCCTTTCCTCTTTTCTACCATGCAGGGCTGGCCCTGGAGTGGGCTGTGCAGTTCTGTCCCCTCCCTCCTATGCTGAGACCCTGCTGTGTCCCTCTGTCCCTGCAGCCAGAGCAGACGCAGCTCTGGGAAGGCCCATGACCCTAGGCTGTCTTAAACATCCCGTTCCTTACACACCAGCCCCCATCCATTCCCGCCCTGCACTGGGGGTTCACCTTTCTCCCCGCAACTTTTTTATTTGTTTCCAAAGCAGTTTTGCTCACCCCAACAGGTTCTCTTTGGCTTTCCTGCTGTCCCCTCTACAGACAGGGTGTGTGTGGGGTCCACCACACCTCTTTCCCACACTGGAGATACAATTAGGGGGAAGCAGGGTCAGGATGATCTGTCCCCATAGCAAAATCTGTGTCCCCCCTTCACCCAGGGTCTGGGTTGGGGTGCGCTTTCATCTATTTTAATTTGGTCGACAGACATCAGACCTAAAATGGATCTGCAATTGAGAGAGGAAAATTCCTAGCCGTTTTCATCTGCTCCATCCGACTGGAGCCAAAGAAGCCATGGGCTTATTCCTTCTACCTCCGCCCCTGGAAGGGAGCTCCGCGGCACACCGCCTGTTCTCACGGCCCCCAAAATGGCTTGGCTCAGCGTGTAAAAAAAGATCCTGACATGCTGTGTCCTCTTGACTCTTCCCAAAGTGGCATCACTGGCGGGCTGTATGGCCTTGTAAGGCAGGCCGCGGGCACGGGCCGGGAGTGCGGTTAGATCATGGAAGACAGGGACGGTCATAAACGGCACCGGGGATTAACGGTGGCCCGTGGAGCGTTTGGGAGCGGGCAGGAATGAGGCCGTGGCGCCGAGGGAGGGAGAGGTGTTGGTGTGTTTTTCGAATGCCAGGACTATAATTAAGGGGTGAGAAGATTCATGTTAACTGTAACCAAGGCTGCAAGAGAAATCATGAAATCCAATAGCTCCGGGAGGCCAGATTTGGAACCGCATGTGGCCGCGGCCCTGAAGCCTATTTCAGAGCTCAGCACATTCATCACGGGGTGCCCGGGCTCTGACAGCGTCAGGTGGCATGCGGTCATCTCCCAGTGCCCAAAGTAGCTCCCGGGCCTTTCAAAGCCACCTGTTTCAGGACTACCTCAGAAGACTTTGGGGATTTTCCAGAGCGCGCTTGTGGGGGGGGGCTCACCCAAGCAGAGGGCTTTGCAAGGGCACGGGCATGGGGTATGGGGAAAGGTTCTAGATGAGGGAGCAGGGCAGAGAGAACGGTTCGGATGTGCCCGAGGGGCGAGGGGAGTGGACACCCAGTCCCCCGCCAGGGGTTGTAACGTGGCTCTAAGTGTGCACGGTCTCGATTGTCACTGGATCCAGCAAAAGCTGTGTGTGTGGAGGTTCCCTCGCTCTACCTCTGCATTTGTGTGTCAGTCATGATTCATCATTAAAAAGTTAAAACAAAATTGGTCCTAGCCAGGTGTGGTGTGGCACACCTGTAATCCCAGGGACTTGGGAGGCCAGCCTGGGCAACTTAGTGAGACTCTGTCTCAAAATAAAATAAAAAGGGCTGGGGATGTAGCTCAGTGCATGCCTGGCTTCAATCCCCAGTACCAAGGGGAAAAAAAAAGCCAGTTGGCCGTGTCTCCCTAGGGCTATGCGGACGTCCAGGGTGCCCTGTGGGCTTGCCGTCCTCAATTCCCACCAGAGGAAGACGGAGAGGCCACCTCTTCCCTCCATCTCTGACCACATCCTCTGAGACCAGGGATTCCTGGAGAAGCCACACAGACTCGGTTGTGGCCAAGCCATGTGGTCATGGCTGTTGCCACAGGCGTTGGCCGAAGTCCTTTCTTAGAAAGCCCTGGGCTTGGTGTTCCCCCAAAGCGAGGGTGTGGTCCCACCCGGCGTGTGCCGCCGCTTCCTCCCAACCTGTTTCTGGGGAAAATGGGGTCTGGGGGGGTCCCCCTGCTCTGGGGACAGCCAGACCATGAAGCAAGTCGAAGGCCTTGCTTGCCTTTAAACGAGCCCACTCGCGTCCACAGACGAGGGTGTTTGAGCCAAGTCTGGCTCAGGCCGCTGCTGCCCACGGTTTCCATGTTCCTAGCTGGGGCAGGCAGTGGCATGAACTTGTAAAGTCTCGGCTTAATTCCTGGCGCTCGGAAGTCCACCTCCTTCGGGCTGGTGGTTACTGTGCTAATCAGCTAGGCCGCAACGACAATTAGACATGACCGCCGAGAGGCTGCCAGCCGCGTCGCCATGGGCGGCCTGGGGCAGCAAGCCGGGCACTGGGCTCTCCTGGCTGCGCTCGGCAGCGGGGCTGCTCTGGGGGGCGGGGGGGAGACCTGCTCCTCTGCTTCCGCACCCAGGGTCCCAGGCTGGGACCCCTGTCCTCATCATGCCACAGATGGAGGGGATGAGGCTGGAGCACACCAAAGTGCCCCTTCCCCGGACCTTCGGGCGGGGCGCTGGAAGTCTCAGCGTGGCTGCCTGGGCTGCCTGGCTTCCTGTCAGCCTGACCTCCCCCTCTGCTGGCTAGAGCTCCCCTAGCATGGCCGTGCCCAAGGCAGCTCTGTGACTGAAGGATTAGTCCCTGAATGGTGTCACTCTGTGCATGGTGATCGTAGCAGGTGACCCCAACCCCTGGGGACCCCACTTATGGTCCCTCCAGCTTCCCTGTGGAAGTTTAAGGCCCTGGGCTTCAGAGGTTCCCACTCCATCAGAAATGTTCCTTGCAAGAAAACTCTGCCGGAAGAAGCCCCACCCTAGCCCCTTCTAGTACTTTCTCCTTACTTTTCCCTCCCTCCCTTCTTCCTTTCTTCCTTCTTTCCTTTCTTTCTTTCATTCTTTCTTTCATTTTGGACTGGAGATTGAACCCAGAGCATTCTACCTCCAAGCTACACCCCAGCCTTTTTATTTTTAATTAATTTATTTATTTACTTATTTTGGTGATACTGGGTATGGAGCCCACTGACTTTCTCCCTCCAGGCTATACCCCGAGCCCTATTTTATTTTTTATTTGGAAGCAGGGGTCTTGCTAAGTTGCTGCAAGCTTCACGAAGTTGCTGAGGCTGGCCTTGAACTCGCGATCCTCCTGTCTCAGCCTCCCAAGTACTGAGATTACAGGTGTGTGCCACCATGCCTGGCTTCTTCCTTCTTTTTACCAAACCATAATAGACATACAGAAAAGTACACATAGTTTAAATGCAGCAGCCGAGCTTGGCGTGGTGGTGCACACTTGTAATCCCAATACTTGGGAGGCTGAGACAGGAGGATCGCAGGTTTAAGGCCAGCCTCAGCTAATTAGTAAGGCCCTCCGCAACCTAGTGAGACCCTGTTCCAAAATGAAGAATACAAAATAGGGCTGGGGAGTAGCTCGAGGGTAGAATGCCCCTGGGTTCAATCCCCAGTACTGCAAAAAACAAACAAACAAACAAAAACGCACCAGCTGAGTGGTCACAAAATAAGCACATGCTGCTGTCTGTGCAGGGGGTCCATGGTGGCGCATCTTCATCTCCTCTCCTCTTGGACCCAGACCCTCCTCTTGGGGTGCAACTGTGAGTTCTGAGCTGACTAGCAAAGCCCAGTCGGGCCTCATTTGCTTGCACCAGGGCCTTGGCCAGCCTCGGCCCCAGGGGCCTGGCCTCCACCATCAGCCCCTCTAGCCCACCGCCCAGGACAGCCTCTGACTGCACTTGAACTGGGCTGCTCCATGGTGGAGCGCTTACCCAGCATGCCGGAGGCCCTGGGTTCCATGCCCAGCACCACAAAAAGAATAAATAAATTCAATAAAATGCTCAGGTGGCCTAGCAATTCCACTTCTGGGCATTTGCCCAAAAGAAAGTGGGGGCTCGAGCAGGCCCCCGTACACCTACGTTCTCAGCAATCCCAGTACTTGGGAGGCTGAGACAGGAGGATGGCGGGTTTGAGGTCAGCCTCACCAACTTAGCAAGACCCTGTTTCAAAATAAAAATAAAAGGGCTAGAGGTGTAGCTTGAAGGTAGAATGCCCCTGGGTTCCAGGAGGCCAAGGAGGGCAATCAAGGTCACAAGCATTCATTCCTCCCTTCATTAGTTCACCAAGTATTTATAGATGTCTCATCTCTGGGTGTTGCCAGGCCTGGGGTGGGGTGGGGACCTGGAAGAACAGAACAGGTTCCAGCCTGCAGGTTTTCTGGAACAGAGAGAAACTTGGGCAGAGTCAGAGCCCTCAATGGGGGAGCTGGCCCCCAGAGGGAGGGTGGGAGGTTAGGAGTGGAGGGAGCTGGCGCAGGTGGAGCTCCCACGGGAGAGGCCGTAGGGCACAGAGGGAGCTTGGGGCTGCTAGAGCATTTTTTTTTTTTTTTGCGGTACTGGGGATTGAACCCAGGGGCGTTCTACCTCCGTGCTACACCCCTGGCCCTATTTTTTATACTTTATTTTGAAACCGGGTCTCATGAAGTTGCAGAGGGCCTCACTAAGTAGAGAGAGAAAGAGAGAGAGAGAGAGAGAGAGAGAGAGAGAGAGCTGAGGCTGGCTGTGAACCTGGATCCTCCGGTCTCCACCTCCCAAAGTACTGGGATTACAAGCGTGTACCACCATGCCCAGCGCTGGTTGAGCATTTTTATTTATTTTTTTTAGGATGTTTAAAAATTGTGTTAAGCCAGACGTGGTGGTGCACGCTTGTAATCCCAGTACTTAGGAGGCTGAGACAGGAGGATCGCGAGGCCTTCCGCAACTTAGTGAGGCCCTGTTTCGAAATAAAGAATAAAAAATAGGGCGGGGGTGTCGCTTGGAGGTAGAATGCCCCTGGGTTCAATCCCCAGTACCACAAAAAAGAAAAAAATTTGCAGTAAAATGCAGTCTCACGTCACTTAACAGGAAAGGTCACATTCTGACCATATCTCTGTTACTGTGCGAACATCATAGCATTTACCTATGACGACTCAGACAGCACAGCCCAGGGCACTGAAGGCCACAGGGTGTGGCCGGTTGCTCCCACTGTGCTGAGGACTGTAGGCGGTGTAACACAGCAGTAAGTAGCTGTGCATCTAAACCTATCTAAGCTCAGGAGAGACACTGTAAAAATACTAGGTGGCTAGAACAGATATAGCTTGGTGGTAGAATGCTTGCCTAGCATGTGTGAGGCCCTGGATTCAATTGCCAGACACACACACACGCACGCACACACACACACACACACACACACACACACACACACCAAAATCAGGATAGGAATTTTTCAGCTCCACTATGATCTGATGGGCCCACCATCTTAAACGTGGCCCGCGATGGACGGTATCTGTTACGCGGCACGAGACCACACGTGACATGAAGTTTACCATTGTCACCACCCCGCATGCACAGTTTGGTGGCATTAGGCGCATGCACATTGTTGTTCTGCCACCGCTCATTGCCAGAACTTTTTCATGATCTCAGACAGAAACTCTGTCCCTGTGAGCACTGACCCCCCAGCCCCTGGCTGCGGCCATTCTGTTTTCTGTGTCTACGGATTTGACTTCTCGGGGTGCGTCATATAACTGGAGCCGCAGGAGGCCCGTTTATTTCACTAGGCATTATGTCCTCGAGTTGCATCCATGTTGGAACATGTGTCAGAATTCCCTTCCTTTCTGAGGCTGAACAACACCCCGCCATGGCTGTTGATCGCGTCGTGTTTACACATTCGCCCACGTGGGTCCTTTCCCCTGACCGGCTGCTGTGGGCGGTGGCGCTGAGAACGTGGGGGTATGGGGGTCTGCTCGAGCCCCCGCTTTCTTTTGGGTGAATGCCCAGAGTGGAATTGCTAGGCCACCTGAGCATTTTATTGAATTTATTTATTCTTTTTGCGGTGCGGGGCATGGAACCCAGGGCCTCCGGCATGCCGGGCGAGCGCTCTGCCACAGAGCCGCACCGGGCCCCACCTGAGTGTTTTGAAGCCCAGTTCAAGCACTGTCAGGGGCCGTCCTGGGCGGTGGGCCGGAGGGGCTGATGCTGGAGGACAGGCCCCTGGTGCAAGCAAATGAGGCCCGACTGGGCCAGGGAGAGTGGCGGGAAGGCTGCACAGGACTGGGGGCTTTCTGAGCCAGCCTGGAGGGCTCACTGGCCGTGGGCGGCCTCGAGAGAAGAGTGAACATGGCCGTGGGCAGCTGGGCCGGCCGAATGGCTGGTAATGACACCATTAGCCCGGATGCAGGGTCCAAGGCCTCCCTCTTTGGCAGGGAGGGAGGAAGGGGCCGATGATGAGTTCCATTCGGCTGATTTAATCACTCCTTTCTTCACGGATTCAACAAAGAGTTCCTGAGGGTCCATTATGTGCTAAGCACTGTGTTGGAGACCCAGAAAACACAGCCCAGGGAGAGGGGTTGCCACCCCCCAAGCTGGAGGTGTCGTGTAAACACGTGTTTAGGACGCGCTGAGACAAGGGGCGGCATGGGGAGGGCCGGGTGGGCTGTGGGCTCGGGAGCTGCACACATTCTAAGCCCGATGGTCAGAGACCAGCACTGTGCTGACAGACCCTGTGGGAGAGAAGAGGGGAGTAAGAAGGCGCCATGGTGCACGCCTATAACCCCAGTACCTGGGAGGCTGAGACAGGAGGATTGCAGGTTCAAGGCCAGCCTCAGCAACTTAGTGAGACCCTGTTTCAAAATAAAGAATAAAAAGGGCTGGGGGTATAGCTTGGGTGTAGAATGTCCCTGGGTTCAATCCCAATAATAATAATAATAATAATGATAATAATGATAATGATAATAATAATAATATAAAATCCAGGGGCCTCAAAGCCAGGCTGAAGGTTTGTGCTTCACTGAGGTGCTAGGAAGCCATGGATGGTTCAAGAAGTAGCATGGTCATTTCAGGTAGATGCTGGTGCTGGAGTCCAGTTAGGAAGATGAGAAGGGATTGGCCCAGGCCACAGCAGAGGAGGGCAGACCACCAATTCCCACCACTTCCCATGTATGTATGTATATATGTATTTACTTATTTAGTGGCACTGGGGATTGAACCCAGGGGAATTCTACCATTGAGCTACACCCCTAGCCCTATTTTATTTTTATTTGGAAACAGGGGTTCACTAGGTTGATGAGAGTCTCACTACTTGCTGAGACTGTCCTTGAACCTGTGATCCTCCTGTCTCAGCCAAGTACTGGGATTACAGGAGTACGCCACCATGCCCAGCTCACTTCCCCTTTAAAGACTCAACAAAGTGGGCCTTCTGCCTGCTCAGGAACATCTACTGCACCCCGAGGTAGCCCCGGTGCAGAAGAGGCCCTGCAGGACTCTCCTGGGACCCATGGTCTCCAGAGGGCCCAGCCTTCCCTCCACGCCGACATTGAATGCAGTGGCTTTCTGTGCTCGTGAAGGACCTGTGGGGTTGGTTCCTCTGAGCGCAGCCGCAGCTAAGGTTTCGGGCCCTCTGGGAGGTGTTGAGGAGGGCAGGCTGGGGTGGTGACAGAAAACAGATGACTTAGGGTCCCGGATCCCTCACATGTGGGCCCCGCGCACCTGCTCAGGGGCGCGTTCTGCCGGTGGCGTGGCGCGAGGTGAGTGGGTTCGCTCTGGGCGCCGGGGATTAGTGCGATTCAGAGCAGGTCAGGTGCACGGGGCTTTGTTGAGACCTGTGCGCCTCTGTCCTCTGCCTGCAGAACGCCCAGCCGCATGATGTCACTCAGACGCATCAAGTTGGAACAGCTCGAAATTGAATAATTAATTACACTCGGCTTCACTCGAAGGGACTAATTGATCGGGGGCTGCCAGAAGACACCTGGACGGGATTAGCCGCAGGCAGGTGGCCCGGCCCCTGGACCCCGTCTCTGCGTGTGTGCGACTTAATTAAGGCTGACTCGGTTTCTCTCTTCTTGCAGGAGGTCCGGGGCGGACCTGTCCAGGACCAGGGCGAGCGTGCGGGCCTGGCACTGGCATGGACACGTGTAGAGGCCGAGAGTCGAGAGGATGCTGGGGCTGATTCCTGAACGGTGCTTCTGCAGCCCTGGGTGAGGGTCTACTCTCAAAGAGCCCCGTCTCCTCGCCTGCCAACTTGGGCTTATCACGCTGTGCCCAGCGGGCTGCTGGGCCTGAGCATGGGCCACGATTGTCGCTGAGACTGTTGGTCCCCTCTGGGGAGGTTGTCCCTGGCTGGGCTCCAGCCAGAGCTGCAGACATCCCCAGACCTGCCCACCAGGCCTCCGCTCCTGGTTCACTCCCTGGAGAGCTCACTTCTTCTTTGAAGGCTGCAACTGCAGAGCCTCTTTTTTTTTTGCGGTACTGGGGATTGAATGCAGGGGCGTTCTACCTCCGCGCTACGCCCCCGGCCCTATTTTTTATACTTTTTTTTTTTTTTTTTTTTTT
>PVJS01058645.1:0-11721 GCA_004027185.1 Glis glis | reverse complement strand
CCAGGAATTGAACCCAGGGGCGTTCTACCTCCGCGCTACACCCCTGGCCCTATTTTTTTTATACTTTATTTTGAAACCAGGTCTCACGAAGTTGCAGAGGGCCTCACTAGATAAAGAGAGAGAGAGAGAGAGAGAGAGAGAGAGACAGAGAGACAGAGAGAGAGAGAGAGAGAGAGAGCTGAGGCTGGCCACGAACCCGGATCCTCCTGTCTCCGCCTCCCAAAGTACTGGGATTACAAGCGTGTGCCACCATGCCCGGCTTCATAGTAGAGGTTTTTAAAGTGAATGGTGTGTCCTGCTTGTTGTTCATATTTCTAAGTTGGTCGATAAAAACTACGTAAAGACATGGCGTGCACAGACGAGCCTCATTGATTGGCGGGCTTCGACTTTGGGAGACCTCTACATGTCAGAGTTTAATCCACTCTTACTGACAAGCCAGTATACTCAGAAAGAAATCTACTGATCTCTAGCCTGTCAGGTGTAAAGCTGGCTGTCAACATGCTAGGAATCTAGGGAAAGGGGTAAGGGTGGGATGAAGAGGGAGCCTCACTCAAGGCCCCTGTTTCCAGCATAGAACTCCTGTTCTTGGCTATGTTATGGCGCCCTTGAGTACAGAGTTCACTAGTTCAGCCCCTCTTGTCCTCTGCTGAGAATAATATAGTGGCAGCTCATTGTCTGCAGGGATCTACCTGCTTCTATGCACAGACTAGGCTTTCTGTTATTCTTTCTTCTAATCTCCATTCGTCCCCAGTTCTTGAGACTTTCTAGTAAAACGCTACTCCACATACAGCTTAGGTTTCTGTTTTCCTTCATCTGTTAAATCGGTTTCCTATCCATCTGTTTCTGTTTACAAAGTTTAAAATTTTGTGGTTGTCATCTCCATTCCCATTTTATTCACTCTTGTAATTCCTTAATTATTGTTTTAATGAAACAATAATTCAGGGGAAAAGCAGGTGTAAACTCATATGATAAGACTCGTGCATAAATGCAAATTTTGTAAGAGGTACTTCTTCACCAGGTTCTGTGGGGCATGTGGAGGTTAGATGTATGGAAGATGGTTCCTTTCTTTACATACATTTTTCTTCCTGACAGCAGCTTGACTGTTGTCAATTTCTCTTCTCTTCTCTTCTCTTCTCTTCTCTTCTCTTCTCTTCTCTTCTCTTCTCTTCCCTTCCCTTCCCTTCCCTTCCCTCCCCTCCCCTCCCCTCCCCTCCCTTCCCCTCCTCTCCTCTCCTCTTCTTCCCTCTTCTTTTCTTCCCTCTTCTTTTCTTCCCTCTCTTCTTCCCTTTCTCTCTCTCTCTCTCTCTCTCTCTCTCTCTCTCTCTCTCCATGCTGTGCCAGTTTTATTCTTGATTCTTTCTTGGTGGTATCTGAATCTTCAGAAGACATTAAAAACAAAACAAAACAGAATCAATTCTGACGATATTTGGAATGCATATATCCATCCCATCCAAAGCACCTTAACCAGATACCTACTATTAGATCATTCCTGGTTTTTTTCTTGCCTCCTAGATTCTAGCCTTGGTTCCTATTGCTTTAAAATCTGGTTCTTTCGGTTTCCAGCCACTCCTGCTTTGCATCTGTTTATATTTTCATAACTCCTCTTTTGCTTACATCACCATAATTACATGCAACCAAAGAACCATAAGTCATGCATAAACTCAGGTAGTTTCTATGATAATTTCTTATCTTTGTAGGTTGAATAGCAAACAAAAAAACCTCAGGTGTTTTTTCTCTTTCAACATACTGAATTACTTCATGATTAGAATTCACATTAACATGAAGTACTATCTTTTGGGAAAGCTTTGGAAATAATTAAGGGAGTAGAACCCCATTATCAATCAGCCATTGCTGCAAAACCAAAAAAAAAAAGACAATAAGACAATATGTCAGTGGCAAGTGATGAGCACTTACTTCTCACTCATGTGTCTGGAACTGACTGAGGGTTCTCTTCTTTAAGCTGCAGCTTGCAGATTGGATGGGGTTGCTCATTCTCTCTCTCTCTCTCTCTCTCTCTCTCTTCTCTCTCTTCTCTCTCTCTGTCTCTCTTCTCTCTTTCTCTGTCTCTATCTCTCTGTCTCTGTCTCTCTCTGTCTCTCTCTGTCTCTCTCTCTCTCTCTCTCTCTCTCTCTCTGTCTCAACCAAGCTGCAGGGGCAGAGGCGATAAAGTTGCATCTTGTAATGATTATGGAAGAAATGTTGGAGGAATTGTGCATGACCCTTCCCAGCCTCTGCTCACATCACATCTAATACCCCACTGGCCAGAGCAAGTCATGTAGCCAAGCCACTGTCAAAAACAGGGAGCTCCACCTACCATGGAAAGAGTGTGGATGTGCAGTAGGATTACAGGAAAATGAGTATTCGGACTGACATTTCATTCTATCACAGTCTGCCCATGATTATCCATACCTTCCCAATAGTCCTTCCAACCTCATCCAATCAGATTAGGTCCTAAAGTCTAGGATCTCATGATGTACTAATCTGGAAGTGGTTTCCTTTGAGTCAGAGGCCTATAAATGATTAAGACAATTTGATCCTTCCCCACACACTTAACAATACAATTGTGGTAGCAGGAATAAACACTTTCATTAGGAAGGAAAAGAATACTAGGCATAAAGCAGATACTGCTGAATAGAAATTCTAAAATCCTGCTGGGAAAACAAATATTTCTGAGTCCCTCTACCCTGTAGTAGAATGTTTCTTGATCAGGTTCCAGTTATTTATTTATTTTTTTTAGGGGTGACATGCTAATCTATCGTTCATCGAGTTTCTTGGTTTTGCACACTGGAAGACCTTTCCTTTTTCATCATTATCCAGTTTCTTCTAGAAAATTGAAGACACAGAGATCATTTTATATCTCCTACTGCCTCAGTCTCTTTTTGTTCAGGTCAGTGACAATGTAATTCTCTCCAAGACTTTATGAGTTTTCTATGTACTTGATTTCATTTAACTCTACATGCAAAAAACACACCACAACTCTTTATAAGACATACCTTCTCTCCAGTGCTTCTTATAGGTAGGTAATTTGGTTTATCAGGATCCTTTGGGCTAACCCTTAAAGCTTTGGTTCAGCTGTAAAGATCTACTAAGATGAAACCTCAGTCCTTTAAGACGTCTTAGTGTCATAACTTTACCCTTGATTTAGTTTTTACTCTGAGGCTATATAATACTCTACATACCTTTGATTTGGTGAGAAACTGGTTCATTATTCAACCCTGTGATTTCTCACACCAAATTCCCTCTGAAGTGTTGCAAACTGACCAGTTCTTTCCTCAGTTCAGCTCATTAGAGTACTATCTTAATACTGCAACTAGAAGCAATCAACTCGTGTTTCAACCTTCTTCTTCAAAACTCCTTTGCATAAGATAGGCAGGGTAGCACATGCCTGGAACCCCAGTACTTGGGAGGCTGAGACAAGGGGATCACAGGTTTGAGGGCAGTCTTAACTTAGCAGGACCCTCAGAAATGCAGTGAGAACCTGTTTCAAAATAAAAAGGGCTGGGGATATAGCTCAGAAGTAGAACCTCCTAGATTCAATCCCCTGTAACACCCTTCCCCCAGCACACAAACTCCTTTGCTTAATGCTATATTTTCAAAATATACATTGGACATTTTAATCAGTCTCAAATCTAATTGGTGGAGAGAGACACTGCATTCAAAATGAGTCCCCTGACTGAAAGGAGCAGGTTCCCTGTTCACATTAAATAGCTTGTAAGAACTGGGCTTGGCTTGAGTTACTTTAACTATTATGAACCACACCAGCAAACCACGAGCTAGTGAGTGGCATAGAGTCCCAGTGTCTCCTAGTTCCTCACAGGTGCACTCCCAAGACTTGCTGATGAAAAGTCCCTTCCTACAGAATGAGGGCTCCATCAGGTTGTTGGATAACAGAGTCCCAGATTCATTGGATTTTGCATTAGGCTAAGAAAGGGGCCACCCTAGCATTCAAAAGTCCACCTATTTCCAAATGAGTCAGTCTCTAGCTGAGCTCTTCTGCATTCTACCCATGTTTCACTTCTTCGTGGCCTGAGCTTACATGGTGGGTAGGACAATAGAGGCCAATCAGCCTCCCTTAAGCATCAGAGGTCAAGGAGGTGTAGAAATGCTGGGCAGCAGAATGGAGTGATAAAATAATCTGTCTTTCTGGAAGTTTCTGGCTATAGCTAATTTTATGGGCTCTTAAGAATGAAATAAACATATATAACATGACATTTCTGCTATACTTTCAGAACACATTTAAATAAGAGTCCTAGTGAAGGGATCTATTGAGCCACAAAAACAGAATCACGGCCCTTTAATTTCTAGACATGTGTCCATTGCAGACCCATCTCTTTTAAATGAAGGTGAGACTGGATTCCCATGGCAATAAACGATGCTATAATAACCACAAATGAGGTCCATGAACTTTCTTCCATGCCCCACAAAAGGGATCCAGTACTACCTATCCAGTTTGAGTATGCTGTGGAAGAACACCCCAGACTCAGAACATCGGATACTGGTTCTAAGCTAATGTTATTTCTTGAAGAATATCAATTACCACTGCTTTACACCAGAGGAAGAGCTTATGAGACTCAACAAACAAATTTAGTCTTGCCAAGTTTGCCTCAAAATGGATCAAACAGTTCTCCAAACCCATATGGCGGTGCTTCTTCCAGTTCTTGAATGTGTATTTGATAAAGATATTCTTAAAAATTAATAGAATTCCATTTCTTTGATAATTCAGGGAAAATAATTCAGGGAAAAAATTCTCTTTCTTCTAAATGCCAGCCTCAAAAGTATTTAAAGAACATTTAAAGTTTTTCCTTAAATGATGATCTTTTGCATTTCAGATATAACGTGCTTTCCTGGTTATTTGCCTTCTTGGCCTTTCTTCTCTGGGCATGCTTGAATGGGTCAACATTCTTGTTGAAATGGTGCCCAGAATAGTATGGATTATTCCAGAGATGATATGAAAAATGAGTGTGCTTGGGGAGTGTTAATTCCTTGGAAAGAGGCCTTATTGATATAGCATGGAAGTTTGAGTTTAAAGACTCATCACATCCATATTCAACTTATGATCAATTAAAAGTCCAAAGATTTTTTTACTTCATTTATTAACAAGAGAGAATTTACCATTTAAAATATCCCTTTTCCCATTCAAAAAGAAAATTGATTGTTTTAACCCAATTTTTTTCTAGGACAAAAACTTAACACATGCTCACTAAAGGTTGAAAATATAAAAAATAAATGGAAGAAAAGATTATCATCCCCAAAACAGTGATGTGTTTTCTTATGTTTTCTCTCTCTGATTTACACCCCCAGCCCTATTTTTTTATTCTTTATTTTGAAACAGGATCTCACTAACTTGTGGAGGGCCTCACTAAGTAGCTGGGGCTAGCTACAAACCCGGATCCTCCGGTCCTAGCCTCCCAATCTCTGATTTCAAAATACTAACATGTTTATAAAATTATATAGCCAATAATTCTAAAATTATTTTTCCTGATTATAAGAGTAACACATAGTCTTCTTAACTAGTAGAGAAATTAAAATCTAGAAATGTTTAAAGAAGACAATCTTTACCACAAATGATGTTGAGTGTCTTTGCTTGGGTTTATTTACCATCTATATGGATATCTTCTTTGGAGAAATGTGTGATAAAAATATTTTGCCCATTTTATTTTATTTATTTTTTAATTTTTAAATTTTTAGTTTTAATTTTTTATTTTTTTTTTGGTGCATTGTAATCTCACATCTTGATGCAATTCAGGGTGATAGAGGCATTCATGCACACAGTACTCACGAGCCCTCTCCCACTTCCCACCCCACTCCCTCTCCCTCCTCACCTCCTGGTGCTCAGCACAGTGATTGGTTTTGATGAGTTTGTGTGTGTACATCATGTCCATTGAGGTGTTTCCCTCTTCAAGTCTCCCTCCCCCTCCCACCTCCCTCAGTTAAGTCCCCTCCTTCACTCCACTAGGGTTTCTCCTCCTTTGTCTGGAGTCCTTCCTGGGTCCCAATTCCTCCCTAGCTTCCACATATGAGGGAGAACATCCGACCCTTGATTTTTTGGGGACTGACTAATCTCACTTAACATAATATTCTCCAGTTCCATCCATTCCCCTAGTTGCTCATTTTAAAAACCAGGCTGTCTCCGTATTATTGAGTTTTGAGCATTCTTTATATCATCTGAATATAGATTCTTTATTAGAAATGTGTTCTTCCAATGTGTGACTTGTTTTCTCATGTTTGTAAAAGAGTTTTTCAAAGAGCAGTTTTTTTTTATTTGGATGAACTATTGCCTATCAATTTTATCTTCATATATTGGGATTTTGTACCATATCTAATAAGTCTTTGATTAACTTAAAGTATCAAATATTTTGCCCCATGTTTTCTTCTAGAATTTTTTTATACATGTAAGTCCATGACATATTGGTATTTCAATTTTTATATATGGTGTAAGGGATGGGTCAAGATTGCTTTTTAATGTGGATGCCTAATTCTTTCAGGAACATTTTTTGAAAAGATTTTTCTTCTTCATTAAATTTCCTTTGAACTTCTACCAAAAATAGATTGATCATTTTTGTGTGAGTCTATAACCAGACTCTATTTTGTTACACTGATTTAGGTGTCTATCCTTTCACCAATACCACACTGTCTTGACTAATGCAACTTTTACCTTAATCTTTATCTATGTATCTTTTTTTAATGATTATTATTACTTTAATAAAGCAAAACTCTTCCGAGCTGAAATGTTTTAGTCAGAAAATATTCTCTCTGGCTCATACTTCACAGTCCCATTTGACAGAAGAACATTACAAAGTAATTGATAGAAATTAGTTTCCCCCTTAGTCAGTACCTCCAACAAGGCTCTCCACACCTGTGACTACATTAGATACTACATTATATATAAGGTAATGTTGATTAATCTGGGTCACAAAATGAGATCTTCCAGCTTTGTCTTTTTCCAAATTATTTAATCTCTTGTAGTTCCTTTAATTTCTCCATATAAAATTTAGAATTAGCTTGTCAATTTCCATGAAAAATCCTGATAGAACTTTTTTTTTTATTAAGATTGCATTGAATATGTGGAACAATTGAGGGAAACTGACATTGTGAAAATGTTGAGACTTCCAAAGAATATCTCCTATTGGTTCAGGTCTTTGATCTTTCATTGGTGTTAGGAGTTTTCAGCATACAGATCATAAACATATTTTGCTAAATGTATACCAAATTATTTCATATTTTGGTGCTGTTATAACAGCACTGAAAATTTCAATTTCCATTTGTAATATATAGACAGTAGACAGCACAATTGATTTTTTATATTAAACTTATATAGACCTTCTGTTCATTAAACTTTGCCATATTTACTTATTAATTCTAATATTATTCTTGTAGATTCTTTGAGATTTTCTAAATATACAACCATGTCATATTCAAAGAAGAATATTTTTATTTCTTCCATTTCACAAAGTATGTCTTTAGTATTTTTTCTATTTTGTCTCTTAGTGTGCTTAGTAGAACTTCCAGTGCAACAAATAAGAGTAGTGAGGGTGGACATCCTAGTCTTGTTCCTGACTGTAGGGATAAAACATTCAGTTTTTCACCATAAACCCTGATGTTAACAGACAATTTTGCAGATGTGTGAGGAAATTCCCTTCTGTTATTAGCTTTCTCAGAGTTTTTAATATGTATGTGTTCTGAATTTTGTCATATTATTTTCTGCATTTCTTGAGATGAGCATATTTTTTGTCTACTGATGTGGTGAATCAAATTAATTAACTTTTGAAATTCTTGAATTCTGAGATAAATCTCACTTGATCATGAGATATTATTTAAAGATATGGTTGGATTGCAAATGCTAGCATTTTATTGAACATTTTTTGTATTTATGCTCATGAGAAATGTTTGGTCTATAGTTTTCTTGTAATGTGTTTGTTTTCAGTATCAGGTAACATGAGCCTTATATAATGAGTTGAGTAACATTCCTTCCTCTTATTTTCTGGAAAAATGTGTATACTTATTTTTTTCTGAAGTGTTTTGAGTAAACTTGTCGTGCAGCCATCTGGGCTTATGGATTTTTTTCTTAAGATTTTTAACCACAAATTCAGTTTCTTCAATATGTATTAAATTATTCCAGATATCTATCTTTTCTTCAGTGAATTTTTCTAGTGTGTCTTTCAAGAAACATGTTTATTTTATCTTTCTTCTTTTTTCTTTTTTTTTGCGGTACCGGGGATTGAACCCAGGGGCGTTCTACCTCCACGCTACACCCCCGGCCCTATTTTTTTTATACTTTATTTTGAAACCGGGTCTCACAAAGTTGCGGAGGGCCTCACTAAGTAGAGAGAGAGAGGGAGAGAGAGAGAGAGCGAGAGCGCTGAGGCTGGCCGCGAACCCGGATCCTCCGGTCTCCGCCTCCGAAAGTACTGGGATTACAAGCATGCGCCACCACGCCCGGCTTTATCTTTCTTCTTATAAATGTCAATAGGGTCTGCAAAAGTTTCCTTTCTTTATTCCTTAGAGTGATAATTTGCATCTTTCTATATTGGCCATTATGGCTAGTCAATTACTAATTTATTGACTCTTTTAAAAGGGTCATCTCTTTGATTCATTGATTCTCACTCTGCCATGCTTTTAATATTTTTCCAGTTTATTTTTGTGTGCTTTTTTATTATTTTCTGGAAATTCTGGATTGATTTCTAGAAACCAGCACTCTATGTCATTGTAAAATATAACCTATAAGAAACACTTTTTATATCATATATCAGCACATGCTCAAAAATATTATTAAGGCTTTCACAAAACACCTGTATTACATAGATACATTTCAGAGTTTGTTTTTTTCTTCCAACTCAGTTGTGTTCCACCTTATTCTCTTTTTATAAGAAAAGGTTCGCCCTGACCTGCTACACTATTTCACAGACTACTAAAAGTTAGTGACTTGCAGTTTGAAAAGCATTGCTGAAAAGGATTCTGATAACAGGTGGTGTAGACAGTGTTTTGTAAAACCCTCTACCATTTATTTATCCCTGTTATTGATAAAAATGAAAAACAAGATAGGGCACATGATTTAGTTCTGCAGTATATTCCTTATGTTTCAACCCTTACCAGGTTGAAACATAGCCATTAATTCACATACTTTGCGTGTAATGATTTTTAAATTCATTTCACAGATATTGAGTCCTTACCACACATCAAATTAGGTATCAAATTAGGTACTGGTACACCGCAGGTGCTCAATAAATGTTTTGTATGAATGAGTAAAAGGAAAGGGATTTGGCATCTATAATGAGTCCTTAATATATTCCTACCCTTTCACTCTCTAATTTCACTTCTGGGAACCTATTTTGAGGAAATTTTCACAAATGGTAAGATTTATCCCTATAGATATTCATCAAAGACCTATTCTAATATTGGAAAATTAAATACACCCTAATTAGTCTGGCACAGTGGCACACACCTATAATGCCAGTATATGGGAGGCTGAGACAGGAAGATTGTGGGTTTGAGGCAAGCCTCAGCAATTTAGCAAGATCCTGTTTAAAAAAATCTTTAAAAAGGTCTAGAGGTATAGCTTGGAGGTAGAATGCCCATGGGTTCAATCCCCATTACCAATAAATAAATAAAGACACCTTAACTGTTCATGACAGGAGAATTTGGGACACTTCTCAAAGGCTCAAGGAAGACATTGTCCACTCTTGGGCAGGATGGTTAGGGATTGGAAATAGTGCCCTCTACCAGGGCATTCGCCCCCAGAGCCCAGCAGACTGGAGCATAGGATGACATGCGCCGGATAGCAGGGTTATGTTCGGTCACTTTAAACCATGTATCCTAATTACAACTCTTAAAATCTCGAGGGCTTAATTTTTTAAAAAAGAAAAGTTGTGAAGCAGGCTGTCTCCCAGTTCCTAGGGCCTCATTATTGTCAGCTCTCCTCGCCCTGGGTCTACGTAGAGGGAATTAAGGGAAAAGTGAGAGAGAGAGAGAGAGGGGAAGAGAAGTATATATATACATGGTTGAAGACCCCAAGGGAAAGTGGGAGCAGAAGTTTAATTAAAACCCAACTGAGCAATTTACATCAGTGAGTTTAACCCTGAGAAGGAAAAGTGTCCCTAGGAAAGGAAATGGGAAAATGTGTTTGGTTGGCCCGCTCAGGCAGCATTCACATAGACACTATCGAAAGCCCTCCACAGGCTCCAGCACCTTCCTGTGGGTCCTCCTACCTGGGTGCACAGATTTGAACACACAGCAATTTACAATTTCACTGACAATCAAAGCCAACATTTATTCCATTATGTGCCTGGGAAAAATAAATGAGACATAACCCCACTTTTTGCCTCTAAAGAAAAATTATTATTTTTACCTTACACAGCAGAGCTCTGAATCTTAGTACTCAATCTTAAGTATATTTTTCCCCAATCAAAGAAGTTCTGAGTTGAAAGTTACCTAGACCTATTTTGACTCTTCATTTTACAAATAAGGATTGACACCCAGAGTGTGTCTCAAGATAGCAGAGAAAGGAAGAGGATGTTTTACTTCCTGACACCTGGTTCAGCACACTCTCCACAGTTCTGTATTGTTTTCTAGTTTCTTTTTTTCTGGGTTGATTTATTCAATAAGTACTTTCTGAGACCCTTCTATAGCCAGATGCACTGTTTATCCATTGGAGAAACTGGCACACAAATATGAAGCAGGAGTGGATTGTATGTTCTTTCCTTTCTTTTTCTTTCTTCTTTCTTTCTTTCTTTCTTTCTTTCTTTCTTTCTTTCTTTCTTTCTTTCTTTCTTTTCTTTCTTTCTTCTTTTTTACTTTTCTTTCTTTTTCAGGAGCTGGTACTGGGGATTGAATCCAGGAGTATTCTGCCTCTGAGCTACACCCCCAGCCCTTTCTATTTTTTATTTTGAAACAGTGTCTCACTAAGTTGCCAAGGGTCTTGCTAAATTACTGAGACTGGCCTCAAATCTGAGATCCTCCTTTCTCAGCTTCCCAAGTACTGGGGTTACAGGCATGCACCATCATACCATGCTTTGGACTGCATTTTCTAGAGATTCTCTATTTTCCTCTGCCATATTCTAAAAACATCTTGAATTGTCCAAGATTTAGACTGTCGTGAGCCAAATACAACCTAATGGAAAAGATAAAAAGTTTGAGAGCCCACAGATTCCAAGAACTGGGCAGAATTCTTGAAGGAAGATGTCAGGCTGTGCTGAGGATGGTACATTGTGAATATACATAGTGTATCACTTAGAGATCTTGGTTGGCAAGCAACAGTAAAGAAAGCCTTGGCTAACTCTGCAGAAAAGAAATGTATTAGAAGGGTTTGGAGAACTCTCTCCATTAATGGAGTGTGTGGAGAACTGAGCTTGAATGCACTAGGAATTAGGAGCTGGATGTTCAAAAATACAGCAAAAGGTCATGTCACACAGACAGTTTGCTTATGATACTATGGTGATGGCCACTGGCCACTGGAGGCCACCAGCAAAATGAGTCCTGTACTGTCCCACTCTCCTTGTGTCACTTGCTGCAGAGTCAACATCGTAGTGGACTTGGGCCGACTGCACTTCAGCTGCAAGGGCTGAGGGGGAAAATATGCATTTAGATATTTAGTTTATTGCAAAGAAGGACCTTGTCTTCCATTCAGATCAGACTGTTTGAAGGGTACTCCAAACAACAGAATCCAAATGATGTGTAACCAAATGAAAGAGAGAGAGAGAGAGAGAGAGAGAGAGAGAGAAGAGG
>PVJS01058644.1:0-11720 GCA_004027185.1 Glis glis | reverse complement strand
TGCGGTACTGGGGATTGAACCCAGGGGCATTCTACCTCCGAGCTACACCCCCAGCCCTATATTTATTCTTTATTTTGAAACAGGGTCTCACTAAGTTGCCAGGGGCCTCACTAAGTAGCTGAGGCTGGCCTCGAACCAGGATCCTCCGGTCTCAGCCTCCCAAGTACTGGGATTACAAGCATGAGCCACCACGCCCTGCTGAGACCCTGTTTCAAAATAAAAGAATAAAATAGGGCTGGAATGTAGCTCAGATGTAGAATGCCCCTGGGTTCTATCTCCAGTACCACACACACACACACACACACACACACACACACAATCGCTGAGGGCCTTGCTATGTTGCTGCGGCTGGTCTTGAACCTGCAATCCTCCTGTCCCAGCCTCCCAAATACTGAGATTACAGGTGTGCACCACCACGCCCCACTCCATGTGCATTTTATTATGTTTGTATCCTTGGAGCCCAGCAAAGTGGCCCCATCTAAGAGTTAATAAATGTCCACTGAACTGAATTGGATATTTGTGTCTTCAGGTGCTGCAGGGGTACCTGAGACATGCTCTGGACACATTTGCTATGTTAGATTCTAGGAAAGATGCTTCTCCCAGAGCCCTCTGCCCACCCTCCTTCTCTGTTAGGCTTGGATTAAGACTCGGAGCCAATAGTTTGTCACATAGCAACAATAGTAAAGAATGAGCTACTGCCGAATAGAGCAGACGCTTGCCTGCCGCAGAGAGCAGTGCCGAGCTATTTTGAGATTCTTTAGGTAGAATCACAGTCTGATAGGTCCACACATCGTGGCTATAGTTACCACGCACGGCTTTAGCTTAGGGGCTACAAGGCATGGAAAAACATCTTATTTATGTATCTGTCTCTTTTACCATCCTTTGGAGCAGCCTTTTTTAATAAAAAGGAGCAATTTTAGGTCATGGGTGTCTTATTTTCAAGTCAGATTCCTATTTGCAATAATGTTGACATATTTTAATATTCCACCAAGTTCCCATACAAATGTATTAATTTATAGATAAGATGTTCCAAACAGAAGGCAGGACCTAGGTCTCAGCCCAGTCTTCCCAGCGCGATACCCATGGTCTCAGTGTCCTCCCCTGCCTGGGTGCTCTCAGGGCAAGGTACTGTAGGGGAACCTGAGACATGCTCAGCACATCTTTGAACCCATAGCACCCAGCACAGTGTTGGGCACAGAGAAGATGCTTAATGAAGGATGGTTCAGGGTAGAAAGAATGCCAGTCCCTTGTCGGCCTTAGGTTCTGCTGGCCTACTTCAGTCCTGATGGTGGGACATCATACCTAATAACATGGAAGGTGACAAGTTATTTTTTTAACTTGACACACACAAAAAAAGTCTAGGAATGAAAGAATCATATGAAACAGCTATACCACTTGGTATTTATCCAAAAGAGTTGAAGTCTGCAGACTATAGTGATACGGACATACCTATGTTTATAGCAGCACAATTCACAATAGCCAAGTTTTGTTTTTTTTTTTTTTTTGCGGTACCGAGGATTGAACCCAGGGGTGTTCTACCTCCGAGCTACACCCCCGGCCCTATTTTTTGTACTTTATTTTGAAACCAGGTCTCACGAAGTTGCAGAGGGCCTCACTGAGTAGCTGAGGCTGGCCATGAACCCGGATCCTCCGGTCTCAGCCTCCCAAATACTGGGATTACAAGCGTGTGCCACCACGCCCAGCCTATAGCCAAGTTTTATTTTTTATTTTTTTGCAGTACTGGGGATTGAACCCAGGGGCATTCTACCTCCAAGCTACACCCCAGCCCTATTTTTTTTTTTTTGTTCTTTATTTTGAAACAGGGTCTCCCTAAGTTGCGGAGGGCCTAAGTAGCTGAAGCTGGCTGCGAACCCGGATCCTCATGTCTCAGCCTCCCAAGTACTGGGATTATAAGCGTGCACCACCACGCCCGGCCATAGCCAAGTTTTAGAACCAATTTAGGTGTCCTTCACAGATGAATGGATAAAGAAAATGTGGTATATATACACAGTGGAGTTTTATGCAGCCATAACGAACTAAATTATGTCATTTGCAGGAAAATGGATGGAGCTTGAGAGCATTATATTAAGTGAAATAAGCCAGACTCAGAAAGTTAATGGTTGTATGGTTGTATGTTTTCTCTCATATGTGGAAGCTACAGAAAAAAAGGAAAAAAGCGGGGCAGATGAGGGGATTTCATGAAATAGAAGAGAGTCTAGTAGAGGAAGAGTGTCAGGGGAAGGAGGAGAAAAGGGGAAAGGGAGGTACTGGGTCATGAAATTCACCAAATTATGTTTTGTGGTGTATGAATATATCACAATGAATCACACACAATTATTGTGCCATTATAATGCACCAATAAAAAAAGAAAAATATTGTGTATTTGTGTTTTTATGTGTAGTCTGCCTTCCTTCCTCCTTTCCTTCTCTCACTCTTTTTTTTTTTTTTTTGTGTGTGTGTGTGTGCCACTGGGGATTGAATCCAGGGGCATTCTACCTCTGATCTACACCCCCAGCCCTATTTTATTCTTTTTATTTTGAAACAGGATCTCACTAAGTTGCGGAGGGTCTCACAAGTAGCTGAGGCTGGCTGCGAAACTGCGATCCTCCTGTCTCAGCCTCCCAAGTACTGGGATTACAAGCATGCGCCACCATGCCAGGCTTCCTTCTCTCATTCTGCAAGTATCCACTGGTTATGTATTCTGTGCCAGTACCTGCACTAGGTGCTACGGTCTTGAGGAAGCAGGAGACCTGCCTTCTGTCCTGTGGAAGTAGCAAAAGATCTGTAAAAAGCAAAGTAGGAGCCAGGCGTGGTGGCGTACTCTTGTAATCCCAGTACTTGGGAGGCTGAGACAGGAGGATCTCAGGTTTGTGGCCAGCCTCAGCTACTTAGTGAGGTCCTCTGCAACTTAGTGAGACCCTGTTTCAAAATAAAAAATAAAGCCGGGCGTGGTGGCACACGCTTGTAATCCCAGTACTTGGGAGGCTGAGATTGGAGGATCAGGGTTCGCAGCCACTCTCAGCTACTTAGTGAGGCCCTCTGCAACTTCGTGAGACCTGGTTTCAAAATAAGGATAAAAAATAGGGCCGGGGGTTTAGCTCGGAGGTAAAACGCCCCTGGGTTCAATCCCTGGTAACGCAAAAACAACAACAACAACAACAACAACAAAAAATAAGGCCTGATGATTGAGCTGGGCGTGGTGGGGCATGCTTGTAATCCCAGTACTTGGGAGGCAGAGACCGGAGGATCTGGGTTCGCGGCCAGCCTCAGCTACTTAGTAAGGCCCTCTGCAACTTCGTGAGACCTGGTTTCAAAAGAAAGTATAAAAAAAATATAGGGCCGGGGGTGTAGCTCGGAGGTAGAACGCCCATGGGTTCAATCCCTGGTACCTCAAAAAAAAAAAAAAAATAAGGCCTGATGTGGTGGCACACACTTGTAATCTCAGTACTTGGGAGGCTGAGACAAGAGGATTACAGGTTCGAGGACAGCCTCAGCAAGTAGTGAGACTCTCATCAATCTAGTGAGATCCTGTTTCCAAATAAAATAGGGCTGGGAGTATAGCTCAGGGGTAGAATGCCCCTGGATTCAATCCCCAGTAACACACACACACACACACACACACACACACACACACACAAATAGGACTGGGGGTGTAGCTCAGAGGTAGAATGGCCCTGGGTTCCATCCCCAGTAGCCCCCCCACCCCACACACAGGTGTCTAGGTGTGATTTGGAAGACCTGAGTTCATTTCTTTCCTATGCCTCTGTTTGGGGGTCTCATGAAAGACATTTTATTTGCTTTAGACTCCAGTTTCCAAATCATGCAAGAGTAGAAACCCTTATTTGATGTAACTATAAGGAATCTGGGTCAAAATATGTGAGATTCCAGGAGAGAATAAGATTGACTGATACCCGGATGGACAGGTAAGATAGACCGTGTCCTTTCCAGGGCCTGAAAATGCTTGTTTGCTATAGTAAAATAGATGAAGCTGGGCAGGGGAACCCACTGACCTAGAGTAGATTAAAAAAAATCAATGGCATCTTATTTGTTTAAGAAGTTGAGTCCTAGCTGGGTGTGGTGGCACACACTAGTAATTCCAGTATTTGGGAGGCAGAGACCGGAAGATCGCAGGTTCGCGGCTAGCCTCAGCTACTTAGTGAGGCCCTCTGCAACTTAGTAAGATCCTGTTTCAAATTAAAAAAAAAAATAGGGCTGGGGGTATAGCTCAGAGGTAGAATGCCCCTGGATCCAATCCCTAGTACCGCAAAAAAAAAAAAAAAGTTTTAATGGAATGTGGTAAAATACATATACCATTTACCATATATAACATAACATTTACCATCTCAACCCCCATTTTTCTTTTTTGTGGTCCTTCGGATGAAACCCAGGGACATTCTACCTCTGAGCTATGCTCCCAGCCCTATTTTATTCCTTTGTTTTGAAACAGGGTCTCACTAAATTGAGGAGGACCTCACTAAGTTGTTGAGGTTGGCAACGAATCTGTTATCCTCCTGTCTCAGGCTACCAAGTACTGGGTTACAAGCGGGCACCACCACGCCTGGCTACCACCTCAACCATTTTTAAGTGCAAAGTTCAGGGGCATTAAGTATATTCACACTATGGCCACCATGTATCTCTAGAACTTTCTCAGCTTCAGAAACTGAAACTCTGTTCCTATTAAATAATAACTCCTCATTCTCCTTCCCTCTGTCCCTGGGTAACCACCATTCTACTTTGTGTCTCTAGGACTCGGACTAATCTTGGTGCCTCCTCTGTGCAGAATCATATCCATAGTGTTCTGTTTGTTTTTAATCATTCATCTGTTAGTTTGTTTCCTTGATTGGAAGGGAGGCAACTGTGATGATGTAGGAAATATTCTCATGTGCTCTTTGTGCCCTTGTAGGATGTGTCCCACAGATTCTGGGATTTTCAAAGACTACAAACATTTGGTATGAATCTAAAAGTTTGTACCATGTCCTATTTCCACTAACAGTGTATGCAAGACCTAATTCTCCATGTTCTGCCAATGTTGGTAATGAAATGTTTTTCAAGAACACTTTTTTTGGGGGGGTAAGTGGGGATTAAACCCAGGGGCATTTTGCCTCCAAGCTACATCCCTCACCCCATTTTATTTTATTTTATTATTTATTTATTTATTTATTTATTTATTTATTTATTTATTTTTCTGTACTGGGTATTGAACCCAGGGGCATTCTACCTCTGAGCTACACCCCCAGCCCTACCTTTTATTCTTTATTTTGAAACAGGGTCTCACTAAGTTGCAGAGGGCCTCACTAAGTAGCTGAGGCTGGCCACGAACCTGAGATCCTCCTGTCTCAGCCTCCCAAGTACTGGGATGACAAGCGTGTGCCACCACGTCCGGCTGCTCCTTACTCTATTTTATATTTTATTTTGAAACAGGGCCTCACTAAATTTCTTCGCTAAATTGCTGAGGCTGGTCTTGAACTGCTATCCTCTTGTCTCAGCCTCACAAGTACTGGGATTATAGGCATGCACCTATATGCTGGACTGGCATTCTACCTTTGAGCTACACCCTGAACCCTTTTTTTTTATTTTTATTTATTTATTTTTTTTGCGGTACTGGGGATTGAACCCAGGGGCATTCTACCTCCGAGCTACACCCCCAACCCTATTTTTTAATTCTTTATTTTGAAACAAGGTCTCACTAAGTTGCGGAGGGCCTCACTAAGTAGCTGAGGCTGGCTGTGAACCTGATCCTCTGGTCTCAGCCTCCCAAGTACTGGGATTACAAGCGTGTGCCACCACGCCAGGCTTTTATTTTTTATTTTGAAACACAGTCTTGCTAAGTCACTAAGGGTCTGGTCTACTGAGGCTGGCCTCGAGCCTATAATCCTCGAGCCTATAATTTCAGCCTCCAAGAACTGGGATTATAGGTGTGTGTGTCACCATGCCTGGCTTCAAGAACACATTCGATTACATGTGACATACATAAAAACATGTCCTTGCAAACACTGACAACTTTTTGCGTGAGTATATAAATCAGTAGTTCCTTATCATGGATGTGCAACCACCTTCACAACCCAATCCATGTTCACGTTTGCAGGAGTGACCCGAAGGCAGGAACCATTCTTCACTTGAGGACAAGTGCTTTGGCAAATGCGTTGTTGAGTTCAGAACTTCTTAATTTTTTTTTTTTTTTTTTTTTGCGGTACCGGGGATTGAATGCAGGGGCATTCTACCTCTGTGCTACACCCCCGGCCCTATTTTTTATACTTTATTTTGAAACCGGGTCTCACAAAGTTGCGGAGGGCCTCACTAAGTAGAGAGAGAGAGAGAGAGAGAGAGAGCTGAGGCTGGCCGCGAACCCCGATCCTCCGGTCTCCGCCTCCCAAAGTATTGGGATTACAAGTGTGCGCCACCACGCCCGGCCAGACCTTCTTAATTTTTGTGAGCAAGTTGGTAATATTTCTAACTGGCTCAAAATCCATTTGATTAGGAAGATAATTTAGGAAGTAGAATCCATGTGAGGGAGGACTAGTGTATTTGTCAGCATTCTTGTAGCCATAATCTAAAGATCTGACCATATAACCTAGAGGAAAGAAGATTTATTTTCTTATGGTTCCGGGCTCAGTCCATGTGAGAATGGGGACAGTGGATCTTAGGGCATGGCGGCGGGAGGTGGAGGGAGAGCACATGGGCTGTGCTCTTTACATCCAGAGAGAGAGAGAGAGAGGAGAGAGACAGACAGACAGACAGACACACACACACACATACACACACACACACACACACACACACACACACAGAATGTGCATGTGCACATGCAAGAGTGACCAGGGGGAGGAGGAACCCTTTATATAATCTCCAAGGCCACACCCCAGGGACCATCTCCAGCCACACCCTACCAGTACCACCCAGGTAAATCCATTGCAATGGATTTATCCACTGCTGGGATTACAACCCTCATGACTCCACTATATCAACCCTTAATATTAATAAATGAGCTCTTTAGGGGACATTTTATGTCTAACTATAACAATTTAGGAGGATTTTCTGCATTCATGGGGAGCTCCCAGGTTTTCAGCTGGACAAGGAGAGGGACAGTGCAATTAACCATAGGACTAGGGAAATCAAAATGAAAGGTGCCCACCTGTAATCCCAGTACTTGGGAGGCTGAGACAGGAGGATCTCAGGTTTGAGGCCAGCCTCAGCAACTCAGCGAGCCCCTTAGCAGTTTAGCAAGACCCTGTTTCCAAAAAATAAAAAAAGGGTTTTGGGTGTAGCTCAAAGTGGGGGTATAGCTCAAAGGTAGAATGCCTCTGAGTTCAATCCCCAGTAGTCCCCACCCACACATACATACAAAAAAAAAGAGAGATATATATCTATGCACAAACTCAGCCCTATTTTATTATTTTATTTGGAAACAGGGTTTCACTAAGTTGTGGAGGGCCTCCCTGAGAAGGTGTATTTGTAAATTATCATGTTTAATCCTTACAGCAAAGTAGTTGTGGTGGTGGTGCCTGACATGGAACCCTGTGCCTTCTGCATGTTAGGCACATGCTCTACCACTGAGCTACACTGAAGCCCTACAATAACATAGGTCTAATCACAAAACCCACTTTACAGGTGATGAGTCTGCCCAATCTCTACTAAATATGTAGCTACTAAATGATATTTATTTATTTTTCACAGTACTGGGGATTGAATGCAGGGGGCATTTTACCTCCGTGCTATACCCCCAGCCCTATTTTTTATTCTTTATTTTGAAACAGGGTCTCACTAAGTTGCGGAGGGCCTCACTAAGAAGCTGAGGATGGCCACAAACCTGCAATCCTCCTGTCTCAGCCTCCCATGGACTAGGATTATAGGGCTACTAAATGATAGAGCCAGAATTTAAGTCCCATCTATCTGACTTCAGCATCTCTACTCTTACCTGATAGTCTGTGCTTCTCCTGGGTCCTCCAAATATTGGCTGACAACTTCTTCTTTTTTTTTTTTTTTTGCATTACTGGGGATTGAACCCAGGGGCATTCTACCTCTGAGCTACACCCCCAGCCCTATTTTTTATTCTTTATTTTGAAACAGGGTCTCACTAAGTTGCGAAGGGCCTCCCTCACTAAGTAGCTGAGGCTGGCCGCGAACCTGTGATCCTCCTGTCTCAGCCTCCCAAGTACTGGGATTACAAGCGTGTGCCACCACACCTGGCGTTGCTGACAACTTCTTAGTGAATGCATTCTTAGTTTTTTTCTTTTTCTTTCTCTTTTTGGTACTGGGGATTGAACCCAGAGGCATTCTACCTCTGAGCTACAGGCCCAGCCCTTTTAACTTTTTACTTTGAAATAGTCTTGCTAAGTTGCTGATGGCCTCGCCAAGTTACTGAGGTTGGCCTCAAACCGGCCATCCTCCTGTCTCAGCCTCCCAAGGACTGGGATTACAGGCATGCATCACCATGCCTAGCTCATGAATTCATTCTTAATCTGCACATAGCACCCCACAATGGATTAAATTTTTATTTGATAATGTTAGATATAATCCAGGCTGATGATTCAAAAAAATTTTTTTTAATCATTAAGTCCCTTCTTGTTTGCATTTGTGTTAGCCTTATTTCCCCAGCTACTTCCAACTTGGCTGACTTCAGGCCAGAGGTTCCGATCCTGGGGAAGGACCAAGCATCGGGGTTCTCCATTTACAGCAGCCTTCTCCCTTGTCAGGCCTGTGGCCTCTCAGTGACTTTGTGGGATTTTCTTATGGGATGTTCCTCAGGTCTCCTTCCATCCACTTCCTTTTTTGTGTGTGGTACTGGGGATTGAACCCAGGGGCATTCTACCTCCAAGACACACCCCTGGCCCTATTTTATTTTATTGTTTTTTATTTTGAAGCAGGGTCTCACTTAGTTGCTGAGGACATCACTAAGTTGCTGAGGCTAGCTGCGAACCTGTGATCCTTCTGTCTCAGCCTCACAAGTACTGGTATTACAGGTGTGTGCCACCAAGTCTGGCTTTCCATCCACTTCTTTTTTTTTTTTTTGTACTGGGGATTGAACCCAGGGGCATTTTACCTCTGAGCTACACCCCTAGCCCTATTTTATTTTTATTTGGAAACAGGGTACTCACTATGTTGCAGAGTGCCTCACTAAGGCTGGCTGCGAACCCGTGATCCTCTGTCTCAGCCTCCCAAGTACTGGGATTATAGGCCTGCGCCACCACACCCAGCTTCCATCCACTTCTTAAATCTAGTCTAGGTTATTCTTTTTCCCAAAGTCAGAAACTCATCAAAAATTGGCCAAGCAACCTCTCATAAAGAAATTATAGCCGGGCGTGGTGGCGCACGCTTGTAATCCCAGTACTTTGGGAGGTGGAGACCGGAGGATCCGGGTTCGCGGCCAGCCTCAGCTCTCTCTCTGTCTGTCTGTCTCTCTCCCTGTCTATCTCTCTCTCTACTTAGTGAGGCCCTCTGCAACTTCGTGAGACCCGGTTTCAAAATAAAGTATAAAAAAAATAGGGCCGGGGGCGTAGCGCAGAGGTAGAACGCCCCTGCGTTCAATCCCTGGTACTGCAAAAAAAAAAAAAAAAGAAATTATAGACCAAGGTTCCAGGTGTTGTCCACATTGCTTTCCTTTGTCCTCCTTACTGTGAATGAACTATTAAAAATAACTGAATAATTCATTCCTGAAGGCCCATCTTGTTCTTCCCCCTCCACATGAATCCATCCTGTAACAGCTTTAAGATAAAGAGGTAGTGTCCTTTTCAACCTGCCTGCTTTTCTACTGCAGTTTGGGTGAACTAGGTTTGAACATTGCAGGACAGATTTCATCCTCCTGGGCAATGTAGGATCTTCACTCCTAGGTTCCTAAGTAAATTATTCTCTTTATTATTCATCTAGAAAATAAGCAACAAGCCAGCATGGTGGTGCATGCCTGTAATCCCAGTACTTGAGAGGCTGAGACAGGAAGATTTCAGGTTCAAGACCATCCTCAGCAATTTAGCAAGACTCTCAGCAGCTGAGCGGGACCCTGTTTCAAAATAAAAGATCATCAGGGAGTGGTGGCGTACGCTTGTAATCCCAGTACTTTGGGAGGCAGAGACCCGAGGATCCGGGTTCGTGGCCAGCCTCAGCGCTCTCTCTCTCTCTCTCTCTTCCTGTCTCTCTCTCTACTTAGTGAGGCCCTCTGCAACTTCGTGAGACCCGGTTTCAAAATAAAGTATAAAAAATAGGGCCGGGGGTGTGGCGCGGAGGTAGAATGCCCCTGGGTCCAATCCCTGGTACTGCCAAAAAAAAAAAAAAGTCAAAATAAAAAATAAAAGATAGGGCTGGGGGTGTAGCTCGGAGGTAGAATGCCCCTGGGCTCAATCCTCAGTACTGCAAAATAGATAAATAAATAAATAAATAAATAAATAATCAAAAGTGCTGGGAGTGTAGCTCAGAGGCAGAATATTCCTGGGTTCAACCCCCAGTACCAAAAAGAAAAAGGAAAGAAAAACCAAAGTAGGCCCAGCAACATGCAAATACCAACTAAGTAGATGAGACTGAAATATGAGAAAAAGCTTTTAACCATCTTGATAGATAATTGTTGGGGGCTTCCTTGGGGACCACTTACAATCTTGCCACCTTCTCCAGTACCAGTTGACCCAAGGCCAAACACAAGACTCCCGCAATGTGTAGGAATGTGAAAGGTGCTCTTTTGCAGAACTCTGTTGTCCCCCACGCCAAGCTCCAAGCATTTCCTTGGTGTGATAACATTTTTGCTTTTTTCCATAGTCATTATATTTAAGGCTCTTCCTCCCTAACTTGATCTTTTATTATGCTGGTCTACTGGGGATAAGTGAAATAAATCCCCTGAAATGTCTTTAGGTCTCAGGAGTGTCCCAAAAAATATTTCAAGGCTCCTTTGATGAGACTGCTACCTGGTAGGGGTGTGTGCACACGTAGTGGGGAAAAAACTAATTTGCATCTCGCCCTAAAACATTTGTCACAGTGCTGTGATTTTTCTAATTATTAAAGTAATAGCCAGGTGTGGTGGTGCACACCTGTAACCCCAGTACTTAGGAGGCTGAGACAGGAGGTTCGCGGGTTTGAGGTCAGACTCAGCAACGGAGCAAGACTCAGCAATTTATTGAGTTCCTGTTTCAAAATTAAAAATAAAATAGGGCTGGGGGTGTAGTTCGGAGGTAGAGTGGCCCTGGGTTCAATCCCTAGAACTACACACGCAAAAGAAGTAATAAATACGCTCGTTGTCCAAAAAATTGGAAAAGTCAGAGGAAATGGGAACAACTCATGACCAGTGTGATTTTGGGATGTGAACCGATCCCTCGGTGCATTGGGTCTGTGTCCTCAAACATCGGGCGGTGGGTACCCTCTTCCTTGGCGGATTCAACCGGGGTTCGGAAGATCGGCCGCCCAAGGACCGGGGACCCAGGGCCGTCCCCCTGAGCGCTCCTGCTTGTTCACCCGCGCCGTGACTTGGCGCCTTCCCCGGCGCAGCTCTAGGGTCCAGTCACTCCGGTTCCCACCGGTCTTCTACGCAAAGACCCAGCCCAGGCACCTTCCCCGTAACTGTCCACCGACAGAAAATAGGTTCGGAGTCCGCCCCGACCCCCCCTTTCAAGTCCTCCCCTTTAAAGGGAGCCACCGGGTGACGCCGGGGGAGTTTGCGGAAGCGCCGAGCGCGTTGGGGCCTTGGGCGGATCCCGTGATTGGAACCGGCCCCGCCCCCAGCCCGCTTCCCCCATTGTGTGAGC
>PVJS01058643.1:0-11721 GCA_004027185.1 Glis glis | reverse complement strand
GTGTCCATTCGTCCATCCGTGAACACTTGGACTGCTTCCATTCTTTGGCCGGCATGGCCGGTGCTGTTTTGAACATTTGCATATAGCTGATTATTTGTGAACAAATAACCAGGAAGACACCTGGGGGTTCAGAGGTCTGGCTTTTTTTTTGCAGTACTGGGGATTGAACCCAGGGGCATTCTACCTCTGAGCTACACCCCCCAGCCCTATTTTATTCTTTATTTTGAAACAGGGTCTCACTAAGTTGCGGAGGGCCTCACTAAGTAGCTGAGGCTGGTCGTGAACCCGGATCCTCGGGTCTCAGCCTCCCAAGTACTGGGATTACAAGCGTGTGCCATCACGCCCGGCTTTTTTAGCTTTTTTATTTCTTAATACCGAGATTAAACCTGGGATGCTCTGCCACTGAGCTATATCCTCAGCCCTTTTCATTCTACTTGGAGATGGGAAGAGCCCCGCTAAGTTGCCCAGGCCCCCTCCAACTTGCTCCTCCTGCCTGGGCCTTCTGAGTCACGGGATGGCAGGCGGCCCTCCGTGGGCCTTGTGCGTGGGAGCAGGATGGGGTCATGGGCACAGCAGCGCTGGGGCTGCCGCCCTGGGCCCCTACCTTCCTCCCGCGGTCTCCGTGGCCGCCACCGCCTGGGGTGCAGCGGGTGCCTGGTTTGTCCCAGGAGGTGCGGGAGACGCGGCGGCGACACGAGCGGCGCCTGGTGGAGGTGGACAGCAGCCGGCAGCAGGAGTACGACTTCAAGATGGCGCAGGCGCTGGAGGAGCTGCGCAGCCAGCACGACGAGCAAGTGCGGCTCTACAGGCTGGAGCTGGAGCAGACCTACCAGGCCAAGGTGCGGCGGCGGCGGCGGCGGCGGCCGGGAGGGCCCTCCTTCCCCACGCCCCGGCCAGCCGCCCTCACCGCCCCGTCTCCCCCAGCTGGACAACGCCAAGCTGAGCTCCGACCAGAACGACAAGGCCGCCAGCGCCGCCCGCGAGGAGCTGAAGGAGGCCCGCATGCGCGTCGAGTCCCTCAGCTACCAGCTCTCCGGCCTGCAGAAGCAGGTGACGCTCCGAGCCCCCCGCCCGTCACCCGTGTCCCGCCCTGGGTGCGGGGCCCCAGCGCTGCCCCTCTCCCTTCCGGTGTCTATTGTGGGTGCCAAGTCCCCCGTTCGCCTAGCCTGGCCCGGGGGCCTTGTCTTCCGCGATCCCGCCATGGACGGCTCCGACGGGCCTGGGATCGGTGGGCTCCTCCAGGCGGCAGAGGTGGCGCTGACCTAGTCGCCCTCCCCAGGCCAGCGCCGCCGAGGACCGCATCCGGGAGCTGGAGGAGACCATGGCCGGGGAGCGCGACAAGTTCCGCAAGATGCTGGACGCCAAGGAGCTGGAGATGACGGAGATGCGCGACGTGATGCAGCAGCAGCTGGCCGAGTACCAGGAGCTGCTGGACGTCAAGCTGGCCCTGGACATGGAGATCAGCGCCTACCGCAAGCTCCTGGAGGGCGAGGAGGAGAGGTGGGCAGAGGGGACGGGCGGCCTGCGGAGTCCGGCCTGGCGCCGTCCCGGGCCGCCGGTCACACCCTCCCCCGCGCCACCCACAGGTTGAAGCTGTCCCCCAGCCCGTCCTCCCGAGTCACCATCTCCCGGGCCACCTCGAGCAGCAGCGGCAGCAGCGTGTCCACAGCTGGGCGCTTGGGCCGCGGCAAGCGCCGGCGGCTGGAGGCGGAAGAGACCCCGGGCAGCGCCTCCAGCGGCATCGCCTCGGGCGCGAGCAGCAGCAGCACCAGCAGCTTCCGCCTGGACCAGCAGGCCTCGGCCATGGGCAGCGTCAGCATAGAGGAGATCGACCTGGAGGGCAGGTTCGTGCAGCTGAAGAACAACTCGGACAAGGTGAGCCGCGGGGCGGGGCGGGCGGGGCTCCTTGCCGTCCCGGGACCCTGGGTCAGGCCTGTGTCCACCCCTTCCAGGATCAGTCCCTGGGGAACTGGAGGATCAAGAGGCAGGTCCTCGAGGGTGACGAGATTGCCTACAAGTTCACACCCAAGTATGTGCTGCGCGCCGGCCAGACCGTCACGGTAGGTGGCAGCGGGGAAGGGCGGTGGGCGCTGCCCGGGCAGATCCCTGCCCTCAGATCAGCCGCCACACCCTCCTGGCCCGGCGGGCATTGGCCAGAAGCCTCGCTCCAGGCTTGGGCCCTGAAGCCCTCTAAGGATCCCAGCTTGCCCCGGTTGCCCAGCCCCGGCCCCGTGAGCCTCACCTGTGCCCTGGGGCCCGTCATCAGGGAACAAGCCCGCGTGAGGCTGGCACGTGTGTTGGGGGCACGTATTGGCTCACCCGGCACCAGAGATGGCTGAGGGACGGCCGTTCTTGGGTCCCCAGGTGTGGGCAGCTGGCGCCGGGGTGGCCCACAGCCCCCCCTCGACACTGGTGTGGAAGAGCCAGAGCAGCTGGGGCACGGGCGAGAGCTTCCGTGCTGTGCTCGTCAACGCCGACGGAGAGGTGGGTGCTGGGTCCTCGGGTGCAACCTGGGCCCGAGGAGCTGCCCTCGCAGGGGTCAGGGCTCGGGACCCCCTGGCACCAGGGTGTTGAGTGTCGTGGCTGTCGTCTGGCGCAGGAAGTAGCCACCAGAGCTGTGAAGCAGTCCTCGGTTGTTCGGGAGAACGAGAATGGGGAGGAGGAGGAGGAGGAAGAGGAGGCGGAGTTCGGCGAGGAGGATCTCTTCCACCAACAGGTAACAGCCCCTGCGCACACACACACACGCACAGGCTCCCACACACACTCATGCACACTCATGCACACACTGCTTGCTGCATGCCCTGCGAGGCGCTTGCTTGCTCCACACGAGATGGCTCAGGTGAAGTGTTCTTGCTGTCGTGTGGATTCTGTGATGTCACAGGACACAAGGCAGCCAGTCCCAGGGAGATGGGGCGTGGAAAAGCTTCCTCCAGGCCAAGGTGCCATTGCTTATAGAAAGGATCTGGGGGAAACCGGGTACAGTGGCGCACGCCTGTAACCCCAGTATGTGGGAGGCTGAGACAGGAGGGTCATGGGTTCCAGGATAGCCTCAGCTACTTAGCGAGGCCCTCAGCAATTTAGTGAGACACTCTTTCAAAATGAAAAAATAAGCCAGGTGGGGTGGTGCACGCCTGTCATCCTAGTACTTGGGAGACTGAGACAGGAGGATCACAGGTTCCAGGACACCCTCAGCAAGTAGTGAGACTGAGCAACCTAGAGAGACCTTGTTTCAAAAACAAAAAAATAAGCTGGGTATGGTGGCACACGCTTGTAATCCCAGTACTTGGGAGGCTGAGACAGGAGGATCGCAGGTTTAAGGACAGCCTCAACAATTTAGTGAGGCTCTCAGCAACCTAGTGAGACTGTTTCCAAATAAGAAATAAAATTGGTGTGGGGGTGTAGCTCAGAGGTGGAATGCCTCTGGGTTCAATTCCCAGTACCACAAAATAAATAAATAAATGAATAAATAAATAAATAAATAATAAATAAAAATAAATAAATGGGATTGGGGGTGTAGCTCGGAGGAAGAATACACCTAGGTTCAATCCCCAGTACCAAAATAAATAAAAACAAAGAGGGCTGGGGGTGTACTTGAAGGTAGAATGCCCCAGAGTTCAATTCCCAGTAACAAAAAATATATAGTAATAATAGTAATAAAATTTAATCAGGCATCGTGGTGCGTTCCTGTAATCCCAGTACTTGGGAGGCTGAGACAGAAGGATCACATACTTGAGGCCAGCCTCAGCAATTTAGCAAGGCCCTATTTCGGTGTTTTTTTTTTTTTTTTTTTTTATGTGGTACCGGGGATTGAACCCAGGGACATTCTACCTCCGAGCTACACCCCCAGCTCTATTTTTTATTCTTTATTTTGAAACAGGGTCTCACTAAATTGCAGGGGGCCTCACTAAGTAGCTGAGGCTGGCCACGAACCTGCAATCCTCCTGTCTCAGCCTCCCAAGTCCTGGGATTATAAGCGTTTGCCACCAAGCCCGGCTTTCCCTGTGGTTTCTGGAACATGCAAAAGTGATTGGTTGTGATCCTCCTGTGGTGGCCCATCGGGGCCCTCAGCCTTCCTTCCCTGTGGGGCTGTGGGCGCCTCCCGGGCTCAGCCTAATGGCTGCTGTCCTCGCTTCCTTCTTTCCAGGGGGACCCACGGACCACCTCGAGGGGCTGCTGCCTAATGTGACTCCAGCACTCCGCATCTACACATCGTCCTTACCCAGAGCCACTGAAAACTATTTTTCTATCATTGGCTTTCATTAGTCCTTGATACCTTTCTAGACAATTTTTAAGCTTAACTGCCAGAACATGGGGTGGGTCTCTACTGAACTTTCCAGTCGCTGGGTGTTGGTGGGACCCTCCCTTCGTCACCGCCACTGTCCAGTGCTCCCCACCCCACCCCCCAGTCTTACCATTGGGCTGAATTTGAGGCCCAAGGCCAGGACCTGAAGCAAAGAGGGGCGGGGGGGACACGGGAGGGCGGGGAGGGTGCTGGGGGGCCCCACCTCGCTGCCACTCTGCTTCAGTGGCCAACCTCAGCCTGGGAGGGGACAGGAGAAAGGCCCCTCAGGACTTGAGGTGGACAGAGGGCAAAACTGGGTAGGGGTTCAATAGATTTTCTTTCTTAAAAGCTTTTTAAAAACCAAATCCAGGCTCCAGCCTGGCAGGGAGTGGGGGGCACTGGTGTGCTGGGATCCGGTGGTGTCGGAAGTTGTGCATATATCGAGTGGGTTGAAGCAGTCTGGCCCATCGACCCCAGGGTGGGCGCTGCTGCTGCTGGGGCCTGGGGGCTGGAGACATGGGCCCCAGGCGGGTCGCTCTGGGCCAGACTTCTGAAGCTTCCCTCCCTAATCCTGCAGGACCAACAGGGAGGAAAGGGAGCCTGGGGCGGGGGGGGGGGGGGGGGAACAAGTCAAGGGGACAGATGTGTCAGCCTCAGGAGCAAAGGTCGGGAATTTCAGAACCAGACTCCTCCCACAGGAGAGGGACTTAAGGTTGGCCACCAGCCCCTTCTGTTTCCCGGCCGCAGGCCTTTGTGGTCTGAGTGTAGATGCCCTGTTTGTGTCTCCTGGGTGTACACGCGCATATATCCACACTGTAGCTTCATCTGTAACCTGCCCAAGCTGTTTCTCAGACATGCGAACGCCAGCTGCCCCCCCCCCATGGCTCCCTGCCCGGCGACCCCTTTCTACAGTCACCGTTTATCCCCTCCCACGTAGATACACAGAAGTTATTTTTTTAATGGATATTTATTTTTTTACATTGGTCAGTACACAGGTCGCCGGGACCCCACTCTGAGGGGCTCATGCTTAGTGAGCTCTGAGCCTTCACTTGGGAAAGTGCAGCTGAGTCTTAAAGACACCAGTACTGAGCCCAGGGGGTGCGCCGCAGTCCCCCCCCCAGCCTCGCAGGCGCCCCCTGCCGGCCGGCTCTGGCTCTCCTAGGGCAGTGCTTGTGGGAGGAGGGAGTAGCGCCTGAGCCCCAGGCCGGGGAGTACCAATGGCTGCCACTGCTTCTGCCACCTCCACCACCCTAGAATCCCCCGGCTGCCCCTTGTCTTTCAAAGTCCCTGAGTCCCCTGAGACGTGGGCTGTTTTTCACGGAAGAGCCAGGCAAGCTAGACTGAGCGGTGCTCGCCTGGGGAGCTCTGATGCACCCTCTGCCTTGGCCTGTCACCCTTCCAGGGCCTCTGAAGCCGCTTGCTGCCTCGCTTTCCCACCTGTATGGCAGGAACCACGTGGCCCCAAACAGCTGGCCTCGGTGCTTTGCTAGAGATTCCTGGGCGCTTGGGGAGTGAGGGCCAAAGCCTGCCCTGGGCTTGGGCCTGTGATTGACAAGCACCCCGCCCGCCCTGACCGCAGCCCCAAGACATGGTGCTTGGATACGGCTTGCTCCAGGCAGTCTAGCCGCCTCCCTGCGGTTCTATCCTTGCTTCTACCCCCGTGTGCGCTCTGGCTGCAGCCAGGAAGTGGCCCGGGCTCTGAGGGTACCCTTGGCTGGTGAGGGGCTGGGTGGTAGTGGTTGGCGACCAAGCACCCGGGTACGTGGAAGTTCCAGATGATTCAAGTCGACGTCGGCCCGGGGAACAGAATTTGCACCGGTCTTCAACTATGCTTAGCTTTATGCCACTTAGTGCAGCGACTCCTGTGGTGTGCACAAGTCGTGTGGGGGTCCTCGGGGCCACCAGCGGTCTGAGGGTCGGCCGCTGCTCTAACAGGTGACTCCACCAGAATCCTGCGGCTCCATCTACACTACAGACGGGCAGGCCGACTGTGCGGGCTCGTTGTGGAGCATCGCTGCCAGTTTTTGTTTTGTTTTGAGATGCATGCCAAATGTGTTTTTCTCCCCGTCAATGGTTTGTAATATACATTTTATGACTGGAAACTTTTGTACAACACTCCAATAAACACTTTGATTTTAACCGCCTCCTCCGATACCATCCCAGCGCTGGCAAGCCAGGCCTCGATAAGCGGGCGCCGGTGTAGACGGACCCAGCCGCGGCGCTGAGCTCGCCGCGAAGGCACCCGCAGCAGGCGGTGCACACGCGCCCGGCGCCTCGTGCGCACACGGGGCGGGGCTGAGCGCGGGGTGGGCCGGACGCCCCGCCCCCCGCATGCGCAGAGGGCCCCGCGCGGCCTTGTGGGAGTTGCAGTCAGGTTTCCCGTGGCGCCCTAAGCGGCCCAGCTTCCGGCGGCTGCGGGTCTACACGCGCGGCCGCGGCCCGGCTGACTGCGGAGCCATGGAGAGTGGCTTCGGCTCCGATTTCGGGGGCTCGGGCGGGGGGAAGCTGGACCCGGGGCTCATCATGGAGCAGGTGAAGGTGCAGATTGCCGTGGCCAACGCGCAGGAGCTGCTGCAGGTGCGGGGAGCGCCGGGGGCGGGGGCGAAGCGACGGGGGCACCCCCGGGGTGGGCGTCGCGGCTGAAGCTTCGCGTGTGTCCCCAGAGGATGACCGACAAGTGCTTCCGGAAGTGCATCGGGAAGCCTGGGGGCTCGCTGGACAATTCGGAGCAGGTGAGACCCCGAGAGGGTCGGGCGGGAATCGCAAGGTCGCTCGAGCGGGGCGGGGAGGCGTCTGCGCGTGCGCGGCCGACGGGCGGTTAGGGGTGCTCTGCGCGTGCGCAGTCGCAGCCTGGGGGGGGTGGCCGTGGAGATGGGGCGGATGGCCTGTGGGTTGCGAGTGCGGGAACTGAGCGACGCGTCCCCTCCCGGCCCCTAGAAGTGCATTGCCATGTGCATGGACCGCTACATGGACGCCTGGAACACCGTGTCCCGCGCCTACAATTCTCGGCTGCAGCGGGAACGAGCCAACATGTGACCCGGACGCGGGGCTCGAGCCTCCCTCCAGTCCGTCTTCATCAATGTGCTTTTTGAGGCGGGGGCCAGCACGTGCACACGCTTGCCCGTGGTCTATGTGGATGGCAGGGGTGCGGGGACGGTTGGATCTGTGTTCCTTGCCAGCGAATACAGCTTGGGTCGGGGGTCCCTGTGCCTCCCGCAGCCCTGGGAGTCGGCGGCCCCACCCCTGGGGTGCCCAGGTCAGCCTTGGGTTGATAACCTTTATTTGGACCATGTTGGGGTGGAGTGTGATCAGGCCCCAACCGAGACGTGATGGACCAATAAATTGCTGACCTTGAAGCCAAGACCGCTGTGTATCCCCCCCCTCCCCGCCTCTGGAAGGAGGAGCCACGTGTCCCTGGGCCCCAGCCTCCTTTGGGGGTGTCCACCTTTCCCCTTGGTGCCCCTGGGCTGCTGACCCCGCGGGAATGTGTTGGGAACACAACGGGGAGCCTCAAGATGAGGCTGACAGCAGGCCGAGGTGACCACCCCTTCCCCGCGGGCTTGCTCCTCTTCCGGGAAGGGGTCCTTGCTGTGGCAGGAGGTGCGGAGCTGGGGAGCCAAGGGCAAGGGGCTGTGTTTATTGCAACAAAACACACAGTCCAACTGCAGCCCATTCCCCTCAACCCACCGCCTGCCGCCACCTGGACTCCCTGCAGCAGACCGGGTGGCCCGCAGTTCCTTCCGCCCTCCTGTGTCCAGGCCCGGACCTGGGCAGCCTCGCGGGGGTCAGTCCTGGATGTTCTGTCCTATCCAGCCTCTCACCGCAGCCACCCGAGTGTAGACACCTGGGAAGTGGGGCCGGCCACAGCCGTAGCCCCAGCTGGTGACCCCAGTTAGCACCCACCGGCCAGAGGGCTCCCTGCAGGCCAGGGGTCCCCCGGCATCACCCTGAGGGGAGAGAGGAGAAAGGACACTCAGAGGCCAGAACTTCCAGCAGCCCAGGGTGACCCCGAGTGAGTGGCTTCCCCTGGAGTCTGTGTGTGTGTGTTTCTACCTCCAAGCTATAACCCCAGCCCTTTTTTTATTTGGAAACAAGGTCTTGCAAAATTGCAGAGGCTGGCTTTGAACCTGCGACCCTCCTCTCTCGGCCTCCCACGTGCTGGGATTACAGACATGCGCTGCCACGCCCGATCCCTGGAATTTCCTATCTTTTGGGAAATGGGTCGGTACTCGGGCAGTCCGACCCCACTACAGCCCCTGCCATGTCCACGTCCCCCTGCTGCTCCGACCTCAGGGTGGCGCCAGGCTGCTGGGCTTCAGACCGGCCCTCTCTGGAGGAGGGAGCAGAGGGAACTCACGGAGCAGCTGTCCACGCCGCCCTGCGGGAAGCCGGCGCACAGCATGCGGCTGCTGATCTGCACCGGGTAGAAGCGGCGGCACGTCTGCTCGCTGAGGAGCCGCACGGCCGCCTTCTGCAGCTGGCGCGCCATGGAGCCTGCGGGCGGCGAGAGGGCCGGTAGGGACGCGCGCCCGGCCACCCGGCCCGGGCCCGGCCCGGCGCGCGCACCTACCTCCCTCGCGCACCGAGCCCCAGCCGGTGATGACGCAGTGCGCGCCGTCGGGGGGCCGCGGCGCGGGCTCGGGCAGGCAGATGGGCCGCACCAGGCGGCTGCGGCGCACGGGCCCGGCCAGCTCGAGCAGCGCCACGTCGTAGTCGAGCGTGTACAGGTTGTAGAAGGGGTGCTTGTAGATGTGCGCCACGCGCTCCAGCTGCCCCTCGGCGCCGCTCAGGAACGGCGTGCCCAGGAAGGCGGCCCACTGCTTGGGGTCCCCGTAGCTGCGGGACACGCGGGCACAGGCGTGGGCCCGGGTCCCCAACCACGGCCCCCCTCGGGGTGCGCCCCCGCCCCTGCCCAGAGGCCGGCTGGGGCCCCAGGCTGCCCATCTTAAGAATGGGACTAGAGCCATCCATCCGCTCCTCTTAGGGGAGCCCGCGCCCCGGAATGCGCTCAGCCCGGCGATCCCACCAGGTAGACGTGTCTCCACCTAATGGAGCTCTGAACGGGGATTCTGGTAGATGTGGGGGTCCGCGCCCTAGTGGGGAGCAGGCTTTCTACTTGGTGGCCCGGGGCTGGAGCCAAGGTGGAGGGAGGGGGAAGACGCGGGCAGTTTGGGGCCGTGGACTCACACGTCGAAGCAGTGCGCTGCCGACAGCAGCCACCTCTCGGCCACCAGCACGGCCCCGCAGCGGTGCTCCCGGCGCCGCAGCCACAGGCTCACCTGCCACGGCCACTCGCCCCGGCCTGCCGCGCTGCCGCCCACGATCCTGGCCAGCGCCGCCGCGGGCGCCAGGCCGCAGCCTGCAGAGAGCCGAGCCTGAGCACGGGGCTGGCGACACGCCTCCCGCGGCCCAGCAGCCCGGCGTGGGGTCCTCTGAGGAAGAGGCGCTCCAGCGGGGGTCATCTCAGGACCCCCACCCCCGCAAGGCACCAGGACGCGGCCTGGCCTTGGCACTTGGTCCTATAAACGAGCCCTCTCTGACTTCTCTCGAATAATATTTGAAATGCGGTCAAGTTTGTTTCATCTTGGCTGTAATTAAGACAGCACCCCCTCCGGGGCCAGGGGCCAGGCCAGCGTCCCTCCACTGCCGCCACCTCTGCCTCGGTCCTCCAGGAGCTGAGCCCCTCCTGCCCCAGGGCCTTAGCACAGACTGTGGGCCTGCTCCGAGGCTCCACACCCGTCCCCCAGGCTGTGGCGCCCCCAGCAGAGAGGTCATGGGCATCCTCAGAAGGAGTCCTGGGAAGAACGGGGGGGGGGGCGGTTCTAAGGGGGCTGCAGGGACCAGTTTTCCTCTTGGCAAGCTCCCCTTCCCCAGACACACCCCGCCACCCTGCCCTCCTGTCCTGCCCCAGCAAATACAGGGGACAAGGAGAGGAAAGGGCTTAGCGTCCCTGCCCGGAAAAGAGAAGGCGGCTGCCAGGTTCCCCACCAGCCCCAGTGATTGGAAGCCCAGGCCCCATCTGAACCAAAGACCAGGTGGCCTTGGGGAGCCCCCCAGGAGCCACAGCCCCTCTTTTTTTTTCGGTACCGGGGATTGAACCCAGGGGCGTTCTACCTCCGTGCTACGCCCCCGGTCCTATTTTTTATACTTTTATACTTTATTTTGAAACCGGGTCTCACGAAGTTGCGGAGGGCCTTGCTAGGTAGAGAGAGAGAGACAGGGAGAGAGAGAGAGAGAGAGAGCTGAGGCTGGCCGCGAGCCCTGATCCTCTGGTCTCCGCCTCCCAAAGTACTGGGATTACAAGCGTGCGCCACCACGCCCGGCCCCGTGCTTATGCATTTTTTATCACAAAAATTAGGGAATTGCCTAATCCTGGTTAATAAAATTAGCTCCTAAAACCGGGTGTGGTGGTTTATTCCTGTAATCCCTGTATTTGGGAGGTTGAAGCAGGAGGATCTCGGGTTCAAGGCCAGCCTCAGCAATTTAGGCCCTCAGCAAACAGCAAACAGTAAAATCCTGTTTCTAAATAAAAAATAAAGAGCCGGGCGTGGTGGCGCACGCTTGTAATCCCAGTACTTGGGAGGCGGAGACCAGAGGATCCGGGTTCGCTACCAGCCTCAGCTACTTAGTGAGCCCTCCGCAACTTCTTGAGACCCGGTTTCAAAATAAAGTATAAAAAATAGGGCCGGGGGTGTAGCTCAGAGGTAGAACGCCCCTGGGTTCAATCCCCGGTACCGCAAAAAAAATAATAAAACAGGGCTGGGGGTGTAGCTCAGAGGTAGAATGCCCCTGGGTTCCATCGCCAGTAACACACACACACACACACACACACACACACACACACACCTCCCACCTTGGAACAGAAAGATCACCAAGGCGTGATCAGTCAGCAGCTCGCTGTCCTGGTCACTCACGGCCAACGCTGGCAGCACTGGGCCTCCCGGGTCTGGCCGGGGCACAACCTCCCCTTTGCCCCCCCAGGACGCTGCCCACACCCCAGCGCTCCCCACTTTGTCTCTCCACCTGCCCTCATATCACACGCTGGTTCCCTACGCAGTCCGGATCCTGCACAGCGCGGGGCTCACAAACCCCAACGGACTGACCCGCCACGGGCCTCCCCACGCCTACTTGCCACCAGTCAAGGGACAATTGGCCAATGCGCCTGGACCTGCGGCAGCACGAACCGTGTCCCTCCAAATCCATCCTAGACACTGGAACCCCCGGGACCTCAGAATGGGACTCTCTTTGCAGACAGGGTCTCGTGTGTGTGTGTGTGTGTGTGTGTGTGTGTGTGTGTGTAGCTGGGGATTGAACCCAGGGGTGGGCCACCTCTGACTACACCCCCAGCCCTATTTTATTTTTATTTAGAAACAGGGTCTCGCTAGGTTGATGAGAGTCTCACTACTTGCTGAGGATGTCCTTGAACCTGCGATCCTCCT
>PVJS01058642.1:0-11721 GCA_004027185.1 Glis glis | reverse complement strand
CCCCCAGCCCTATTTTTTATACTTTATTTTGAAACCGGGTCTCACGAAGTTGCGGAGGGCCTCACTAAGTAGAGAGAGAGAGGGAGACAGGGAGAGAAAGAGAGAGAGAGCTGAGGCTGGCCGTGAACCCGGATCCTCCCGTCTCCGCCTCCCAAAGTACTGGGATTACAAGCGTGTGCCACCATGCCCAGCTCGAAGATTCTATTACTAGTTCCCTAAGACTCCTTTTTCTAGTTACCTGAATCCCTTATCCACCCCCAACATTTGAAGACTACTGCTATTTGACGTCTTTTCTCAGATCTTCCTTCCTCCAGGAAGTCTTCCTAAGTTAACTTAGAACACAAGCATTTCAAAAGAACCAATTTGTTTCAACTACTCTAAGTAACATCTGATAAATGACTATCAATATTAAGTATGTTGACTTTGTTTTCATTCCTTATCTCTATATAGTAATTTTTTTATTTCTCTTTCAGGAGCACAGCCTATTTTTATCTCTCTCAAATCTACAAGGACTAGCTCATTTGGAGAAAAGAAAGAAATAAACTACATATCATTTTTAAAAATAAGCACTGTATCAGGTGGAGGACCAGCATATTTCCATACTACTAAGAGAAATTATGGCTAAGCCAGGAGTACTTCTAACCCATTCAAAGATTAATGATATCTATTCTCCCTTGAGGGGAAAAGATGACTATGACTTAAAGATGTAAGTAACAAACTCTTTATGAATTTTACTAACTATGAGCTAGAGATAAAAAAACACCCTTTCTCACTACCCCCCTGTTTTCTCATAGTATACCATCTTTGCTTAGTCCTTGCTCCCAAAGGTCTATACTACTAGCCAGAGAAATCAGTTTAAATCATTACTCTTGGCCCTACCAAACATAGGACTTCTAGATTTAGTTAGCTGAGAGTGGCTAAAGGGGTCAAGATAGTTATTCATATTGCAAAAGGAGATATACATATAGTTGAAGTTATAAAAAAACAGAGCCATGAACATATTCACCATCAAGTATGGTGGGTGTTAATGCCCCACATTATGCAAATGGGATTCCAAAGCTCCATTGTAACAAATTTAAAATAGGAGTTCAAATTCTTCATTTCCCATCAATTCCTAACCTCTATTTGAGTCACAATGATTACTGTTCTTTCAGCAGGATATTTTAACTGGTCCAGCAGTCAAAATATGTATTATGTTTGTTCTGTTTTTCTCTCGTCTCCACAACTCTTCACCAAACCAAACTTTGACCTTGTAAGGCCCTTCCAATGACCTGCTATAAGGACTACAGCAGGCTGAAGAATGGCCACCCAGAGCAGCCAGGTCCTAATCCCTGGAACTGTAAATGTTAACTTCATAAGGAAAAAGAGCCTCTGCAGATATGCCTACGGATCTTGAGATGAGGCGTGAATTCTGGATTATCCAGATAGGCACTGAATGCCATCACAAGTGTTCTTATAAGAGAGAAGCAGAGGGAGATTCAACATACAGAGGAGGAGAAGGTGATGTGAAGATGCAGGCAGCAACTGATATGACCCAGCCATAAGCAAAGCAATGCCAGCAGATACCGAAAGCTGGAAAAGTCAAGGAATAAATTCCCCCTAACACCTGTGGAGGGAGCATGGCCCTGCTAATACCTCAATTTTGGTTCAGTGAAATTGATTTTGGACTTCTGGTCTCCAGAAATGTGAGAAAATACATTTCTGTTACTATAAGCCATTAAGTTTGAGGTAATTTGTTACAGCAGCCACCAGAAATACAACTAATACAACAAGGACTAAAGTTAATAAGCATTAAATAAGCCAAGCGTGGTGGCACACATTTGTAATCTCAGTACTTGGGAGGCTGAGACTGAAGGATCTGGGTTCGCAGCCAGCCTCAGCTACTTAGTGAGGCCCTCCACAACTTCGTGAGACCCTGTTTCAAAAAAAGAATAAAAAATGGGCTGGGGGTGTAGCTCGGAGATAGAGTGCCCTTGGGTTCAATCCCCGGTGCCAAAAAAAAAAGCATTAAATAAAAATATAGAACACATGCCTGAAATCCCAGTACTTGGGAGGCTGAGACAAGAATATCACAGCAGATTCAAGGCTAGCCTCAGGAATTTAGTGAGACCTTGTTTCAAAATTAAAAAATCAAAAGAGATGTGGGTATAGCTCAGAGGCAGAATGCCCCTGGGTTCAATCCCCAATACCAAATAAATAATAAAAACATAGAAAATAGAGGTATATCACTATTACAAAATTATGTAACAAAATGAACAAATAAATATACTTCTCTTACTGCAAGATAATGTTGATCATTACATATGTGTGTGTGTGTGTGTGATTGTGTAGTGCATATATACGCATTTATATGTGTATATGTACATACATATATATGGGTATGTTCAAAAGTACATTTGTAGATGTGCATGTGCTATGTGTGTATGAATACTCAAAACACAAAGTTTAACTAAGTCTTTTTTATACTAGAACCTGAGACACACTATTCATTCCTTTATAGCTATTAGTTATTTTTAATAAAGTTTAACACCAAATCTCTGACCATGACTTAAAGATCCCTGATGGTGATTAATTACTCATAGAAAACCTAGCAAATCAAAAATCAATATAACTCCAGATAAAACAAAAAGTCATATATAGAAGGAGAAGTAATCAGAGTTTACCACCTAGCTCAACTGTGATTGTTTACATAGTCATAACAATATGCTAAATATCAATCTAAGCAAAATTATAACTATAAAGAGAGGGTGAAGGGTGGAAAAAGTATAGGTATAATGACAGGAGAGGTTAGAAAAAGAGATAAATCCTCACCTTTCCTTGTGGAACATCAATAAAAATGGCTAAACTCTTAAAAATCAAGAAAAAGCACTATAAACATATTACTCAGAAATATGAATGTTAATACCAAATGATAAAATTTAAAAAAAACAGTTATTCTTGAGGAAGAGGAAATGAGGGAACACACAAAATACTTGTTTTTAAATTGTAAATATTGTATACATTTATTTCTTTTACTGGTTTAAACTGTGTGCATATATAATTTTAGTGAAACGAAAAGTATAAAAAAGGATTTCTTGACAATTTCCCTCAAAAAGCTACCTCTCCATAAACAACATAAGCATGTAGACACATTTTGGGTTCTCATATTGCATATATAAATATACATACTATTTCCGAGAACACAGACCTAGATTTTCTTCCATCTAGTAGAAAAGCCACTGCCAACAAAACTTGACTCATACTGATCTCTAAAGATGATATCCCAGATGTACCAGACAACCAACCATAGTGCCTTCTAAGAAAACTGCCACACCCACAGCCCTTATAAAGAAACAGCCTTTGGCAGCCTCCTTCCTAGCTTTAGCTAATTGGAACAGAGGTTGCGTAGTATTATATCAAATAAATACGGGTCTTCAGACAATGTCATCTACATACAATAACAAAATGGTCTATTTCACACACAGAAACATAACTTTAACAATTAACAAAAGGACTTCAGATGAAACAAAAATTATACTATAAGTCAGGCATGGTGGTGCACACTTGTAATCCCAGTACTTGGGAGGCTGAGACAGGAGGATCGCAGGTTCAAGGCCAGCCTCAGCTACTTAGTGAAGCCCTCCACAACTTAGTGAGACCCTGTTTCAAAATTAAAAAATAAAATAGGGTAGGGGTGTAGCTCACAGGTAGAATGCCCCGGATTCAACCCCCAGCCCAGTACAACAACAACAAAAAATAACACTATATAAACAAACTTTGAGACTTAAATTTTAAAATTGAAAGCAAATATGATCATATATTAAAATAAAATTTAAAACATCAAGCAAGTATATAGGATAAAATGTGAGAAAGATATCTACTATGACTTGGTTCACTGTTCATATTTTCTTCTGATCTTTTTTATTTGTTCATGTAATTTTTTAGCCAGTTAAGGATTAGAAAGGTAGAATTTATTTTTTTTTCTTTTTTTGCGGTACCGGGGATTGAACCCAGGGGCGTTCTACCTCCGTGATACACCCCCGGCCCTATTTTTTTTTTTTATGCTTTATTTTGAAACCAGGTCTCAAGAAGTTGCGGAGGGCCTCACTAAGTAGAGAGAGAGAGAGAGAGAGAGAGAGAGAGAGGGAGGAGAGAGAGGAGAGAGAGTATGTGCACGCGCGCATGCTGAGACTGGCCGCGAACCCGGATCCTCTGGTCTCTGCCTCCCAAAGAACTGGGATTACAAGCGTGCACCACCATGCCCGGCCAGAAAGGTAGAATTTATATGTAACTATATAAATGAAACAAAAATTACATAAGTCATGAGAAAAGGGTACAGATAAGATCCAACATTTATAGAATTTCATCTACTCTATTGCCATGGGGTCCTAATACCAACTTAAAATGTATATAATGCCATAAAGATCTCCCCAAAGTTGAATTCTATTCAAGTACAATGTGGTTTATCTGCGAATTACATCACACTGATTTTTTTAAAGTGTCAGACTTCCCAATGACCACAAAATACTCCAATTAAAACTTAAAACTCACATAAGTCCCTTATTACAGCCCAATGCAATGTCGCATTAGCTTTTCTTTATAACTATCACAACCAACATTCAAGATGGTCAGTAACCTAGACCTAACAGAGCCAAAAAAAAGGGCAAAGTGGGTCAATAAAGATTCCTTATTGGAGAGAATGAACTAGGATATATTCAGAGAAACGTGAGATAGGACTTGAGCCTAAAAGGCCCTAATGTGGAGGGTAGATATGAAAGGAGCCTCAAGTATACCAAAATTATAACACTGTGGTGAAGGAAAGAGAATACCAGTTAGTTGCAGAAAAATAAGTAAAAAAGAGGGAGGCACACATGTAGAGACAAGGTGACCAACTGTCCTGGTGTGCCTGAAACTATCCCAGTTTTAGCACTGGAAGACTCACGTCCCGAGAAACCCCACAACATTGGGCAAACGGGTAAGGGTGGAAGCAACTGAATCAATCAAGTGAAAAAATACTAGTGTGAAGATCAAAGATCCCTTGCTCTTTGCGCCACTGGAGCTACCTTAGATCCAGAAAAACTCTCAAGTTGTAGACTCTTTAAGGGAGTTTTGTGTAAGTTTCTGTGTACGATTCTGATTCTGTCTTTATTAACCCATGTGCACTCTTGAAATAAACTTTCCCCTTGCTTGGGTTAGCCTGAATTCTTGCAGCCAAAAGAGCCTAACTGTTACACTAGTTTTGTTAATGGTAGATAACAGAAAATATAACAGGTTATTTCACTTCATTTAAACCTCTGGTTAACTACAGAAAGTAATTATTTCCAAGGTATTAAAAAGTTGGGAAACTGGCATTGTAATGAAAGAATATAAGTAGAAACAAGACAGTAAAAAGTTCAGTGAGAAACGAAATGCTGAGTTTAACTATGCTACAAAAAACTATGGTGAACTGGTCTATAAATAAGAAATTATTATATGGCAAGAATGAAGCAATGAAAAGTAGTTCTTCAATTCCCCACCAAAATGAAGTAATCAAGGGACACCATAAAATCTCAGTTCCTAAAAATAAATATTAATTCTAATAAAAGAATGGGCTGGGTTGGGCATGGTGGTGCATCCCTGTAATCCCAGTACTTGAGAGGCTAAAACAGGAGAATCACAGATACAAGGTCAACCTCAGCAAATTAGCAAGACCTTCAGCAACTTAGTGAGACCCTGTTTCAAAAACTTCAAAAATAAGCCAGGCATGGTGGCACACACCTGTAATCCCAGTACTTGGGAGGCTGAAACAGGAGGATCGCAGGTTCCAGGCCAGCCTCAGCAACTTAGTGAGACCTGTTTCAAAATAAAAAATATAAAGGGCTGGGGGTGTAGCTCAGAGGTAGAATGCTCCTGGGTTCAATCCCTAGTACCACCACAAAAAGAAAATAGGGCTGGGGGTGTAGCTCAGAGGTAGAAGCCCATGGGTTCTATCCCCAGTACCATAAAAGAATGGCCTGGTTCTATTTTATGTGACCACCTGAAACTTCTTCCAGTTCTATGACTCTAGCTTCTAACTTTAGATACCTAACTTATCTGATCTTTGGACAAGAGGGTAATACTAAATATTGAGATATCTTGGCCAAATCACCTTTGATATACAGTATTGTATTCAGGTTTTGAGGTCATATTTGAAAAGAACCCTGGAAAAAAGAAGCAACATTTTTAAGGAATCAACCAAGGCATAAGAAATATACAAATCTAAAAAAAAGAAAAATTATAATTATAATTAAATACCTGAAGTACTTTAGATAGGTCTTTTTTATTACTTGTAAGGGCAAAACTAAGATCAACGGATAAAAGTGGTAAGGAGGAAGATTTGACTCGTTATGTTGAAAAGAGTCAAAATAATTGAACATTATACATTACATAGTTATAATGAAATGAACATTCTAAAAAGTAGTAGAATGTTCAACAGAAGTATTCTAGCAAGTGTTCTAGATTACGTACATGAATATATACACACACATACACATATATGTATATATATGAGATTGTATTATAAAAGAATTCTTTATAGAGAGAAAGGTTGGATCAGATATCTTTTTAACATTTCATTAAAAGCTTAAATAAATACAAACACATGAAAACCTCAAACATATAAAGAAGTAAACAGAATACTATATTACCTAGGTTTGACATTATCAATTGCTTTCCAATCTTGCTTTACCCTAACTCAGTTCACTCTTTTATTAATCTGAAGTATATTTAAGTATTCAAAGGATATTCAAGAAGTCAAATAATTTTGTCTTTATTTCAATATGTTAAATGAACTTTACAAACCCTTCCAACTCCAAGATTCTATGGTTGTATAGTTCCAAGACACAAGGAAACTAAAACGTCCACTAACATTCAGAAAGTGAATTGTTTACCATTTACTCTATCAGTTCCAGATTAGGGAAGCTAGTGCTTGAACCATTTCATTGCTTGGTTTCATAGTGACATCTAGTGGACTAAAACTGCAACAGATATGGTAAGATTAAACCGCATCCACTGTCATGGAGTTACATGGGCACAGGTTCACAGGCCCAAAATAGTTAAGTCACTGAACATTCTTAGTCATTCATCTTCTTTTAAAAAAAAAAATTTTAAAAACAGGGCATAAGCTGGGCGCGGTGGCACATGCTTGCAATCCCAGTACTTGGGAGGCTGAGACAGGAGGATTCAGGTTTGTGGCCAGCCTCAGTTACTTAGTGAGGCCCTCTGCAACTTAGTGAGACCCTGTTTCAAAATAAAGAATAAAAAATAGGGCTGGGGGTGTAGCCCGGAGGTAGAATGCCCTTGGGTTCAATCCCCAGTACCGCCAAAAAAAAAAAAAACAGGGCATAAAATCTTTTTTAAAGTTTATAACATTTAAGGCTTTTTAAAATCTGATTTTTTCCTACTCATCTAGCCTCATTTTCTGTTACTCTCCTCTACAAACTATCAATTAGAAAGTCTCCACTTATTCCCAAATATACCAAGTTCATTGCAGATTCTAAGGTTTTTAACTATTCCTCCAATCTCAAAAATTCTTTTGGATTTATTAATTCAATTCAGCTTACCAATTCAAAATGTACAATCCCATCCCATCTCTTCCATGAATTCTTCCCCTGCTATTTTTAGGAATTTAAAAATTTCTGAACTCCCATTGCACAATTTTGTTGCCAAATACAGGAAATGGGTCTATATTATCATCTAGTAGACTGGGATCTACTAATCTTGTGTATCTACCTGGAAATAAACCTACCAAATATGTGCTGATGTGTTCTATCCATGTGTTATACAGGCGAATTTTATAGCTATAAGTACTATGAAGGCAAGGACTAGATCTATGTTAGCCAATGTTCTATCCCTTGTACTTTATGCAATGCCTGGCTCAATAATATTTGCTAAATGAATTGTTTGTAATCTTAAAAAAAGAAAACAAAAATGAATATAAAAATAACTACAAATCAATGACAAGAAAAAATCAGTTTTGGACAAAGGAAATTTAAAAACAAAATTTCTATATAACACGTACTTCTAAAGCTTTCCCTATTTATGATTATGACAAAGTCTATTAACTTTGGCAATAATACAGCTTTTACTTTCAGTCATCACTTTCCACATTTTTTATCTTCCTCTCACTATCCTTAGAAATGTGTTTTTAAATAAGATGAAGAACAATTCCCAAAGCAAAGATGAAGAACTTATCAACTGAACAAAAGCTCAAGTATGCTTAAGGAAGGGGCTGACTAGGACTCAAGCAATTTGAGTAGATGACTCTACTCATAGTGGTTAATTTTTAAACATTAGGTCTAGTAAATGAATCACTAAATAAAAGTTACATTTTTCAAAATATTCTGGATATGTTAAGAGCTTACTATATTATTATTTGACCTATAACTACAGATTCACTTATTGTGATAATCAGATTAAAACAGAAAAATAGGAAAAAAGAGACAACGATAAATAATAGATAAAATGCCCATTAGATGTACTGAATCTCTGCCACAAATAAGAATCCCTCTGTCTATATGCTAATAATTGATAGTAACTTACCTAGAACATAATTTCAGTATAAATGGGAAAATTTATGTTCTTTGACCTAAAGCTCTTCCTAATAAATTTTGAATTCTAACACTTCAGTACTTTTCTTTAGATAATTCTAAAGTATTTTACCCAGAATAAGTTAATATAAATTAGAAAAAAATGTATATAATAAGCATTATCTCACTATTCATTATCTCACTATTTTACGAAGGCAAAAAAAGGTGATGGAAAGTAAAATTAAATGTGATAACTCCCTAATTCATATCCCACACTATGTCGTATTTTAGTTTAGAGGATGGGGGAAAAATCACAGACATAAAGTGATTATGTACTTACAGCCTGGGCTTGTTGTTGGAATAATTCATTCTGATTCTCTCCATCCTCTATTGCATCCTCAAGCAGCTGGAAAGAAGGTAGCCTAGAACTTCCAATAGCAGCATTCAAATTGCTTGGAAAAACACTTGTCCTTTTAGGAGTTAAGCGTGCTGGATCTGAAGACTGCATGGCTATAGAGCCTTCTTTTTCTGCCTACACAAAGGAAAAAGGAGGAATAGTGAGATTCCACTCCAATCCAATGCAATCACATAATGCCTCTAAGCAGCAAACAGATTTTCAATTGAGAAGGGTTAGCTGGCAGAAAAACTAACATTTACCACGCACCTGCTATCTGATAATAATTTATTTGGTTATCTCATCTAGTTCTCACACAATCTTGTGAGATATATATCATTTCTCTATTTTGCAGAAAAAGAAACTTCAATCATAAAAGTTAAGTAATTAATCCAAGGTCACAAAGCTAGAATTCAGTGATATCTGAATCTAAAATTCTAACATTGTTTTTAACTATTTGGTGAAAGCAAAAAAGTGAGTCAGAACAACACAGGAATAAAGTATGGTTTCTCTACATAAAAAATCTACTGCAGTCACTAGAAAATCAGATCATACAAAGCATGGAATCAAAAGAAAGTGATGGTTACTGCCTAATAGTTGTTCTCATGATACACATACTTTTCCTTTCAATCTTGACTCAGGCTCACTTTTGAACTTACTGCTTCAAGAGACTTCTGAAGCTGTTGCTTTTTTTTCAGCCTAATTTGTTGATTTACTCGGTGTTTGACTTGTCTCTGAAAATGTTTCAAAGCTTCTTGTTTTTTTCTTAGTTGTTCCTTTAGCTCTTCTTCGATTATATATGCTGAGGTCTTTAAAGATAAAAGATAGAAAATAAACTTCAATGTCAGTATTTTTACCAATAGGGCTGTTAAACACAGAGAAGTCAGATATAATCCTGAAAAAAATAATTCAGTCCCCAGAGTTCCCAGAAGAATAAGAAAATCATGGGAGTTCAGAGCCAATGGTTGAGATACAGCTATTGAGTACCAAGAACTCAAACTAAATCATAAACTAGAAATTTGTAAATACTCAAACAAAATTTTAATTTTTTATTAAACTGAAATTAAAGTTATTTATAAATTCTTAGTGAACCAATTTAAACCCACTTCTGTTATACATTTTCTAAAATGAGTGAACAGCACAGATATACCAGATTGCTCACCACTCATCAGATATGTCCTATTATAAAATGCCTTCATACTCAAGAATGCTCAATCTCTAACCTAGCATGTCCTTCCTCTCATCTCGTTAGTACAGGCCTACTCAGTCTCTGAGACCATCTAAAATCCATCCCCAGTACCTCCCATAACACCGTCTTCCTCGGAGCTCTTATGCTATTGCACCTCTCATTTTACTAATATTATTGAGTGTAACGCTTTTTGACCCCCACCCCACTAGATTATGAGCTCTTTGAGGGCAAGAAATGTATTTAATAATCACCATCTAAATACCCCTGACCAACCTTCATCTCCATTCAATCCCAAAAGAGCACAGCCACGCCCTCCCATGGAGAGCTGCCGTCCTTCCTCAACTTGCTGGGTCCTTGCACACTCAGATCCTCTTCAGCATCCCTTTTCCATGAAGGGGAAGCCCTGCACCACGTGTTCAAACAAGAAGCAGACCTGGAGCCCTGGAGGAGCCACACCAAGGCTTCGCTCAGAAGGCGGTGCTCTCCAACATTCAGGTTTTAACGGGGGCAGTGGGGTTATCTTTTCCAGGTTATTCTGGAATTCAAAACTCTATGTACCAACCTCAGCCTCTGGAGTCGGCTTCCAATGCAACTGTCCTGAACAACTGAAATGTCAAAGGATGCAGCCGAGGGTGTGGGCTGTGGATACTAACCCCAAGCTTATCCTAAGAAAACTCGTGTAAGAGCTGGAGATCCCAGACGCTGTGTCTCATGCTATAGACTTAAGAGAAGAAAGAAGTCCTATAGGAATAAGCCTCCAGATGCTAAGACCTGGGAACACCATACCTGTGAGCCTTTAAAAGGTTTAAAAGAACCCCAAAAAAGACTGAATCAGGATAAGTTTTATTTTTGTGCTTTTTCCTTAAACTATCATCTATTATGTCTATCCAGACTAAAAGATGTCAACTTATTTATCTACTAATTTCTACATCATTCTTCCAGGAAAAAAACTTTCTCCTGGATGGGGCACAACAATGTAACAGAGGTATTGATAAAGGTGCCTGTTTAATTTGTGGGCTAGTACCCACTTCCAGTTCATCTGGATTACCTTGGTAGATGTTGTCCTTTCAAATAAATGATTGGTTAACATCATGGTGGGATAAAATTCACATTTCCTTGGCCAGTATACTTTACATCAAAATGCTCTTCTGTTTAAATTGCTGTTGTTGGTGACTAATACCTTGTGTATTTATGCCTTTTTTCCAGAACATCAGAAAATAATGGTTCCACAGCCAATCAAAAACTCTGGCCTTCCCATGCCTCCATTAGACCAGTTAGGATGAGACTTTCGGTCCCTGATTAGGTAGAGTCTACAGTCCTTTATCATCGTAGAAGACATTACAGAAGTCAGACCTTCGCCCTTCAGCAACCCCCTTAAGATTAAGGGACCAAAAGTCTCAGGGGGGGAAATGAAGAGGTAGAATAGAAAAGATAGAAATATTAGGCAGAAAGGAGACATTGGGAAAATAGAGATTTAAAATTTGAAAGTTCATAATCTAACTCCACCCTATAGGGTGTGTTCAGTCAGGCAGAAGCCTTAATGAGTCCACACCCTTAATCACAATGGCTCCTCTCCACACCTGAGATGCTTAATGTAAGTAGGGTGGGTGAGG
>PVJS01058641.1:0-11722 GCA_004027185.1 Glis glis | reverse complement strand
GCAGTACCGGGGATTGAACCCATGGGCATTCTACCTCCGAGCTACACCCCCAGCCCTATGTTTTTATTCTTTATTTTGAAACCGGGTCTCACTAAGTTGCAGAGGGCCTCACTAAGTAGCTGAGGCTGGCCGCAAACCTGCGATCCTCCTGTCTCAGCCTCCCAAGTACTGGGATTACAAGCGTGCGCCACCACGCCCGGCTTAAACCTAATCTTAAAGTACAGATTTTGTGACCTAACCTTGTTACTGCTGTTCCCCTTCCCCTGTTTTAGTTTTTATGCCCTTATTTTATTGTAAATTGATAAATACACTTGCATATATTTATGGAGTACAAAGTGATATTGCGACACGCAACGTGGGAGGATTAAGCAGGCTAATTAATACATCCATCACCTTAAGTAATTATCATTTTTTGTGGTAAGTACATTTGAAATTTACTCTCAGCAATTTTGAAATATTTAATGCGCTGTTATTAACTCTAGTCACCATACTGTACAATAGACCTCAAAAAAAAAGAAACTTATTCCTCCTGTCTAACTGAAACTTTGTACCTTTTGATCTACTTTGCCCGGTTCTTCTCATTTTTCCAGCTTCTGCTATCTGCCAATCTGCTCTACTGCCACGAGTTCCATTGTTTTAGATCCCACGTGTGGGTGAGATCACCTGTCTATCCTTAATTCCTCTTCATTGAAAACAGATGTGCCAGGCATGGTGGTACACACCTGTAATCCCAGTACTTGGGAGGCGGAGACAGGAGGATCACTGGTTGGAAGCCAGCCTCAGCAATTTAGTGAGGCTCTCAGGAACAGTAGCAAGACCCTGTTTCCAAAAAAAAAAATAAATATAATGGGGCTGGGGGTGTAGCTCGGAGGTAGAATGCCCGTGGGCTCAATCCCCAGCACCACAAAAATAAAATAAAATATAAATAATTGAACTCGCAAATTGGACATGAAAAGTCAAGTTAACTCCCTTACGAATATGAAGGGCAGAACTCCTGGTCTTATGTCAAGTTCCACTAACCACCCTTCATGCCGCGGTTCTAATGGGGAGACCTGCATAAGGTTCTGACTCACAACGCCAGGTACATCCTGTGCCCATCTCTCTCAAGTTTCGGCTTTGAAACTCACAGCAGAAGCACCAGGGCCTTCCTCATTCAGTGAACTAGAGTTCAGGTCTCCTGTCTCAAGCTCCTTCCAGAAGCAATCCCTCCACACCTGCAGAGAAGGAAACATTTGGATCAGTCATTCTTGGGAGGTCTGCATTAGGAGACAGAGAAGTGTTGCCTCCACAGGAAACAGATTCAGACCTCTCCCCTCTGAAACAGAAACAGATTCTATAGATTCAGACCTCTCCCCTCTGAAACAGAAACAGATTCTATAGATTCAGACCTCTCCCCTCTGAAACCTGAAATAGATTCTATAGATTCAGACCTCTCCTCTCCGAAACAGGAAACAGATTCTATAGATTCAGACCTCTCCTATCTCAAACACGAAACAGACTCTATAGATTCGGACCTCTCCCCTCTCAAACACGAAACAGATTCTATAGATACAGACTTCTCCCCTCTGAAACAGGAAACAGAAAACAGATTCTATAGATTCAGACTTCTCCCCTCTGAAACAGAAAACAGATTCTATAGATTCAGACCTCTCCCCTCTGAAACAGGAAACAGATTCTATAGATTCAGACCTCTCCCCTCTGAAACAGGAAACAGATTCTATAGATCCAGACCTCTCCTATCTGATGGTTCATGTGTTAAGGCAGATAATGTGGTAGAAAGAACACTGGACTATGAGTCAACAAACCTGAGTTTGAACCTTGACTTGACTATTACTATGTTACCTCAGATGGATGACATTGCATGTCTAGACTTTAGTTTTCATGTATTTAAAGTAAGAAAAAAATATTTTATATATAAAAATATATGTATTTATATATAAAATAAACAAGCCAGGTGGGGTGGCACACACTTGTAATCCCAGTACTTGGGAGACTGAGACAGGAGGATCACATGTTCGCAGCCAGTCTCAGCAACTTAGTGAGACCATGTTTCAAAATAAAAAATAAAATAGTGCTGGGGGTGTAGCTCAGAGGTAGAATGCCCCTGGGTTCCATCCCAAGTACCTAAATAAATAAATAAATAAATAAATAAACAAATAAGTAAGTAAATAAGTACCCAGGTTTGGTGGAACATGCCTGTAATTCCAGTACTCAGGAGGCTGAGACAGGAGGATTACAGGTTCCAGAACAGCCTCAGCAACTTAGCAAGGCCCTCAGCAACTTAGTGAGACCTTATTTCTTTCTTTCTGTTTTTTTGTTTGTTTTTGTTTGTGAGTTAGCTTTGTGTGTGTGTGTGTGTGTGTGTGTGTGTGTGTGTGTGGTACTGGGGATTGAATCCAGGGGCATTTACCTCTGAACTGTACCCTAGCCCTAGTTTTTTATTTTTTATTTTGAAACTGGGTCTCACTAAGTTGTGGAGGGCCTCACTAAGTAGCTGAGGCTGGCTGCGAACCTGTGATCCTCCTGTCTCAGCCTCCGAAGTACTAGGATTGCAGGCGTGCGCCACCATGCCCATCTGTGAGACCCTATTTCAAAATAAAAAATAAAATGGAGCAGAGGGTATAACTCAGAGGTAGAATGCCCCTGGGTTCAATCCCCAGTACCACACAAAAAAATAATAAAATATAATAAATAGGGTTGGGAATGTAACTCAGTAATAGACTGCTTGCCTAGTATGCACAAGGCCCTGGGTCCAATCCCCAACACTAATAATAATAATAATAATAATAATAATAAACACATAGGATGGGGGTTAAAGTACAGCTCAGTGGTACTTTCCTGTAGTGTGCACAAGGCCCTGGATTTAATCCTCAGAACTGTAAAAATGCATACATACATACATATATAGGAAGGCACATTTCTTTTACTCCCCCCTGAGTTGCTAGGGATTGAACCCAGGGCACTGCATATGCTCATCAAGTATTCTATCGCTGAGCTACACCCCATCTCAAGGATATCAAATTTCTGAGAAGAGACCTTATAGCTTTCAATAGAATTTCAAAGCAATCTCTCACCACCACCACTCCCCAAATCAAGAATCACTGGACAAAATGATCTCCTGAGTCCTTGAAGCCCTTTCTAGGGCTTCCAGCTCCAAGTCAAGAGCTGTAGCTTATCGAGGGACTGTCTAGTCATGATTTAATCACCACTGAGTATCGGGAGCCTCCAAATGGGCTGCGCCACCCTCCCCACGAGTCAAACAATAAGCAAAAGGACAAATAAAGGTTTTATAAACTTTCTACGTCATTTCTCATTCTCTGAAAATCTTTTCTCTTGCTGGATAAAAGACGTGTCATTGAGAATTCTCAACTTCCAGGCTGGGTGTCTGCAGATTGGACTAATTGGATAATTTGGAGGTCTTGACTTTGTCATGGAGACATCTTTCCCCCATATTCTCAATCAATTCACCCTTCTACTTCAACTTACTTGACATAGTCCTTGCGCCCCAGTGTTGTGGAACCGAGACAGAGGTTGAAATCTAAGGCCAGTCTAATAACTTGGAATTGTTTTTTTGTTTTATTTCTTTCAGGCAAAGGAGCGCTGAGTTGCTCATCCTGCGTGTGGAGTTACCACCTCATGGGAGGAATCTGCTCCTCGGACTGTGTTGTGGGGAAATACCGAGTGGGAGAGGTACTGGGGGGCTGAGGGCGGGGTGCCTTGTGTCCTTTACGGAGAACATGAACTCCATCCTTGCTGGGCAGCCAAAAACTCCTAAAATTCCTACGCTCACTATAGTTTAGGTTTAACATTGCAAAATCTTCTTCCAATGCATCATGAAATAATGGTGCTAATCACCTGTGGCCTTCATGTATAGCCCAGGAACTGAGAAGACCTAAGAGCAATAATGGAGATGTTAAGTACTGAGGCCCTCAGAATGGACTACCTACAGTTGTTGCTCATGGCCATAGGAGTTTCAGTCTACATAACAATATTATGTCAGAAATACAAACTAGGAAGCCAGGCGTGGTGGTGCACGCCTGTAATCAGAGTACTTGGGAGGCCAAGATAGGAGGATTGCAGGTTCAAGGACAACCTTGGCAACTTAGTGAGACCCTCAGCAACTTAGGGAGACCCTGTTTCAAAATAAAAAATTAAAAAGGGCTGAGGGAGCCAGGTGTGGTGATGCACTTCTGTAATCCCAGTACTTGGGAGGCTGAGACAGAAGGATCACAGGTTCGAAACCACCCTCAGCAACTTAGTGAGGCTGTCAGCAACTTGGTGAGACCCTGTTTCCAAATTTAAAAAAAAATATGGCTGGGGGTGTAGCTTAGAGGTAGAATGCCCCTGGGTTCAATCTCCAGTACCACAAAATGAAAATAAAAATAAGAATAAAATGTGCCAAGATGCTCAACAAAGGCAATTTCTGTGTGTGCACATGCCCACGTGTGGTGCTGGGGGTTGAACCCTGGGCCTGACACATGTTACACAGGTGCCCAACCACTGAGCTACACCCCCAGTCCTTCCATTCCTTCTTCTTCTGTTTTACCATACTTCCAAAGTTACAGAACTATAATAGGAATGTATCTTTTCTTTTTTGTATGTGTGTGTGTCACTGGGGATTGAACCCAGGGACATTCTACCTCCGAGCTACACCCCCAGCCCTATTTTATTTTTATTTGGAAACAGGGTCTCCCTAGGTTGATTCGAGCCTCACTACTTGCCGAGGCTGTCCTCGAACCTGCGATCCTCCTGTCTCAGCCTCCCAAGTACAGGGATTACAGGCATGCGCCACCACACCAGGCAGAAGGTATCTTTTTTCTTTTTGTGGTATTGGGGATGGAACCCAGAGGCATTCTACCTTTGAGCTGTACCCCCAGCCCGATTTTATTTCTTATTTGGAAACAGGGTTTCGCTAGGTTGATGATAGTCTCACTACTTGCTGAGGCTGTCCTCGAACCTGCGATTCTCCTGTCTCAGCCTCCCAAGTCCTGGGATTACAGGTATGCACCACCATGCCCAGCCTGGAAGGTATCTTTTCTGAACCACATTTCCAGTACCAAGGAAAGAACAACTTGTCAGGAGGAAAGCCACTATTTCTCTCTCTCTCTCTCTCTCTCTCTCTCTCACACACACACACACACATACACAAACACACACACACACACACACATACACACACACACACACACACACACACACACATCTCTGGACTCTCTTCTCAAAGTGTCATTTAACTGCTTTAGCTACACAGTCACTATTTACATCATTCTGCATCCGGGTCACCAAACTCCAGTAACCACAGAGGCTCAGCAGGTAACTAAGGTAGATGAGTGAAGGATGCTGGGTCAGAGAAAACCACAGCTCAGGCTTGACAGAAAGCAGAAATGGACATGTTACCTGTGAGTTGGTGACATAATAGCAGGTGCTAGGAATTGCGTCAAGGGTGCCACTCAGCTCTGATGGTGACATTGCCACGTGTAGTGATGAATCCAGTGTTGACAGGTCTTCTAGACTTTAAAGAGAAATTAGGAGCTGATTTACATATGAACTATCCCACTTGTGAAATGTGGGAAATTAATGGGGATGTTTTAAACTGCAGGAAGTCTGTGTAGTGTGAGGCAGACAAGACCAGTCCTGACAAGACCTGAGCTGTCCTTGACTGCAGGAGCTGCCACTCTCTAACATGAGTCTGGAAGCCTGTTCTACTCTTGCTACCAACAGATCTCAGCGGTCAGGGCCCAGCGACGGTTCCATCGGGTGCAGACAGTAGAACCCAGAACTCACCATCTTTCTGCCATCCACTACCTGCTTCCCATAGGTGGGATTCTCACTTGGGAACTCCAGACCCTTGTTAATCCCTCTGTCCTCAAACGGAACCTCTGGATTGTTCTTAACAGGGAGAGCAATTTAACTGTGAGCAATGCCATGAGAGCTGCGTGGAGTGCAAGGGGCCCAGCTCCAGGAACTGCACCGCGTGCCCCGCCTACCTGCGTCTGTACCTGGACGACGGGCGCTGCCTCCCCTGTTGCAACACCTCGGGTCCCACTGCCACCACCCAGGAGTGCTGTGACTGCCAGGACACCGTGGGTAAGGATACAGAAGAGCAGCCTTCGGAGGAAGGGTGTGGCCTCTGAAAGCCAATGGGAGCAGCAGGAGAAGAGATGGGAAGTTCAGGAAAATCAATAAGGTTACCCTTTTTTTTTTGGTGGTACTGGGGATTGAGCCCAGGGGCATTCTATCTCTGAGCTACACCCCCAGCCCTATTTTTATGTTTAGTTTGAAACAGGGTCTCACTAGGTTGATGAGAGTCTCACTGCTTGCTGAGTCTGTCCTCGAACCTGCGATCCTCCTGTCTCAGCCTCCCAAGTACTGGGATTACCAGTGTGCGTCACCACGCCCAGCATGCCTGCTGTATTTGAACCCTAGCATTCATCATCCCAGCCCACATGTGGATAGTATCAACCCCATTGTATAGATGAGACCACTGAGGATTAAAGGCTTGGGTTAGCATGCCCACGTCCACATCAACAGTAAGAAGCTTGGCCAGATGTGTTAGTATACTCCTGTAATTCCAGTACTAGGGAGGCTGAGATTGGAGGACCACAGACAGGTTCAAGGCCAGCCTCAACAACTTAGCCAGATCCTGTTTCAAAACAAAAAATAAAATAGGACTTAGGGTGTAGCTTGGAGTTAGAATGCCCCTGGGTCCTATCCCCAATAGCACACATACACACACACACACACACACACACACACACACACACACACCACACATTAAGAGGCTCATCTGGCATTAGACCATGGGTCTTTTGGACTGCAAAGTCCACATTTTTCCTGCTGCTATGCTGCTTCCCAGATTAGAGCTTAAGTAGCGCTAGAATTTGATCTTGTACATTTACTTTGTTCCTTTTTTTATTCTTCCCTGCTGGGTAAAAAAAAAAAAAGGAAAGGAATTTGTGATTCAAGAAACTGATGCCAATATTATCTCGATTTTGTTGAAGAATTATTCTATGGAAGTCAGCCCAAATCTAAGCCTTCCATTAGAGACTTAAAGTGTTTTAGAAATGAATTTTTATTAAAGGCTAAGACAAAACAAAACCTTTTTTTTTTTTACCAATTCCCAGTTCCCAACTGTCTTCCAACCTCCAAACCCATCCATGTAAGTGTTTGATTCTCATTGGTTGCAAACTTAGACCCTGAATGGAGTGATTCCTTCTAAAGCGAAAACATATATTCTTTTTCTTTTCTTTTCTTTTCTTTTTTTAAACATGGTCTCACTATGGTGCCCAGGTTGGCCTCAAACTCCTGGGTTCAGGTGATCCTGTCTCAGCCTTTCTAGGAGCTGGAGCTACAGGCTCAGGCCACTGCACCTGGCTCATATATTCTTATGTTTTGTTTTGTTTTGGGAGGGAGTACTGGGGATTGAACTCAGGGGCATTCTACCTCTGAGATACACCCCCAGCCCTTTTTATTTTTTGTTTTGAAACAGGGTCTTGCCGGGCGTGGTGGCGCATGCTTGTGATCCCAGTACTTTGGGAGGCGGAGACCGGAGGATCCGGGTTCTCGGCCAGCCTCAGCTCTCTCTCTCTCTCTCTCTCTCCCTGTCTCTCTCTCTCTCTCTCTTTCTACCTAGTGAGGCCCTCTGCAACTTCGTGAGACCCGGTTTCAAAATAAAGTATAAAAAAATAGGGCCGGGGGCGTAGCGCGGAGGTAGAACGCCCCTGGGTTCAATCCCCAGTACTGCAACAAAAAAAAAAAAAAACAGGGTCTTGCTAGGTTGCTGAGAATCTCATTACTTGCTGAGGCGATCATTGAACCTGCAATCCTCCTGTCTCAGTCTCCCAAATACTAGGATTACAGGTGTGTGCCACCATGCCTGGTTGTCATATATTCTTAAGGTACAGTCCCTAGTCCAGAAATAGATAATTTCCTTGGAGTTCAGCTGCATCATTTCTGGAGCAAAAATTGTACAAACATATATATATTTAATATTTATTTGCCCATTTGTAAATAAAGAAAATCCCAGACCTATAACTGCTACCAGCCATATATTTATTTTTATTTATTTGTTTATGTAATTATTTTTGCAGTGCTGGGGATTAGACCCAGCGCCTCATGCATGCCAAGCGAGCACTCTACCACTGAGATACATCTCCACCTTCTTTTATTTATTTATTTATTTATTTATTTATTTATTTATTTATTTATTTTTGTGGTATTGGGTATTGAACCCAGGGACATTCTACCTCCCCAGCCCTTTGTTATTTTTTTATTTATTTATTGTGTGTGTGTGGTACTGGGGATTGAACTCATGGGCATTCTACCCCTGAGCTACACCCCCAGCTCTATTTTATTTTTATTTTGAAACAGGGTCTCACCAGGTTGATGAGACTCTCACTACTTGCTGAGACTGTCCTTGAACCTGTGATCCTCCTGTCTCAGCCTCCCAAGTACTGGGATTACAGGTGTGAGCCACCATGCCTGGCTTGGTATTTTTATTTTTGAAACAGGGTCTGGCTAAATTGCTGAGGCCAGCCTTAAACTTGTGATCCTCCTGTCTCAGTTTCCCAAGTACGGGGATTATAGACATGCGCCACTGTGCCCAGCCTGTATTTTTAATTTTGTCTCAGTTTTCTCCATTAGGTTCTAAGTACCATCTTTCCAAAAACGAATTCTTTCTGTCTTCAGTTTTCCTACCCCCATGGGCAGCTGGTTTTCCCAGTTCCTCTTACACATCCAATGTCAGGACCTGATTGCCTAGTGTCCACGCTGTGTCAGCTAAGGATAATGACCTGCACTACTGCAATGCCTACCTGAACCCAGAAGCATGTGCATGTTGGCTGCAGTTTCTGAAAGTCTGTCTCAATGAAGAACTATCTTTAGTCAGGTTTCCTGGTTCTTCTGTGGCTCTTGAAGAGCCAGCTGGGACAACTGTGCACAAGTCCCAAGGCTCTTGGAGTGTGGCACTGTGGTAGAGTGCTTGCCTAGCATGCACAGAGAGAAAAAGAGCTTACTTGCTCCTTTGTTACCGAGACAGTCTGCCTCTTGAAAGAAACCTGATCTCAGAGGCTTACCCTGACTCTGCAGCCTCAGGCAAAGAATAGAGATGTGATCTCATCTGGCACCTAGTGAGTGAGTCTACCTGGGAAGGACTTTTATTGGTTCTCTTGCTTTGGCAGAACTTCCCTCAGAGTGCCACACACAGACTGCTTATCTATCCCTCTGGTGTTTTAATATTTCCTCCAGGGGAAAATTCTGTGCTCGTATTGATAATGATGAATGCAATAATGGTGGCACTGTTACTTTAAAGGAGGAAATTCTGCTTGATGCGCAGAATCCCATGAGAATGAAAGTTAGGATAAAACAGAAAACTTGTTTAGCACTAGCAAAAAAAAAAAGAAGAAGAAGAAGAAGAAGAAGAAGAAGAAGAAGAAGAAGAATATGCATATGGCAGCAATGAATCAGATCTGATTGGTCAATATTCAATTAAATCATCGTACCTGTCAACAGTATAGTCATTAAGCTAGTGTAGAATGTACCTGGAATCTCCCATAAAGGAACCTTGGGGGCAGATCCAAGTGGTTCAACAAGTATTTATGGAGAAACTACTGTGTATTTCAACTTGTACATCTAATCTTGTCTCATAGTTTTTTCTCTAGTTCTTTCATACTCTCTTTCACACACATGTATGGCAGATTAAAGTAAAAGAAATAGGCTTGGCTGGGCATGGTAGAGCACTCTTGTAGTCCCAGTATTTGGGAGGCTGAAACAGGAGGATCACAGCCAGCCTCAGCAACTTAAGGAGGCCCTCCTCAACTTAGTGAGACCCTGTTTCAAAAAAATAAAATAAAATAGGGCTGGGAGTATAGCTCAGAGGTAGAATGCTTCTCAGTACTTGACAAGGCTGTCCTCGAACCTGTGATCCTTCTGTCTCAGCCTCCCAAATACTGGGATTACAAGTGTGTGCCACCACGCCCAGTTTGCGATTCTACATTTTAGATGTAAAAAATAAAAATGAAGTTCTCTACCCCAGAAACGAATTTTCCCAATTGTTTTTCCTATCCCACCTTTCTCCTGCCCTCTGTCTGTCGGTCATCTTCCAACAGATGAGTGCATCCTTCGAACCAGGGATGCTGGGCCTGCAGCGGAGCGCTCCAAGACGGCTTTGCTCATAACCTCCTCCATCATGCTGCTGCTGGTGCTGGGGGCAGCCGCGATCGTCTGGAGGAAGTCTCGGGGCCGAGTGCAGCCTGTGGAAAAGGCCGGCTACGAAAAGCTGGCCGAACCCACCAGGTCTTACTCCTCCTACAAGAGCAGCTATGGCGGGGACTCCAGCTTTGAAGAGGATCAGGTGATTGAGTACCGCGACCGGGACTACGATGAGGATGACGATGACGACATCGTCTACATGGGCAAGGATGGCACCGTCTACCGGAAATTTAAGTATGGGCTACTGGATGAGGATGAGGAAGATGAGCTGGAATACGATGACGAGAGTTACTCCTACAAGTAGACACCGTCCGCCAGCACACCTTCCTACCGAGGCACGCCCGTGAACATCACTGTGTTTAGTTTTAGCCACACACCAGGCTGATGTGTGCGTCTTTGTGTTTGTCTCCTTAACCACAAATCCAAACAGAATATGTAAGAATGCTGAAATACTTTGTGCTTCTTTTGAGTGGCTGAACTCAATTAACACTTCGTGCTCAACCATGATTGAGGAGCAAGGATCAAATTTGATGGCATTTTCCTCAAACCAATGTATTCAGACACAAAATGCAGAAAGTGAAAACAAGTGAGATTTGTTTTAAAAAAAAAGGGACTGGGCAGAGGACCTACAGGAATTCTACTTCTAAGCATTGTGGGTATCTCTTCTACCTTCTGGAACTCTGATAGTTCTTTAATTTGGGAGGGATGGGGGTATGTGGAGATTTCTGTACTCTTTTAGTTATGTTTAGGCAGAGGTTTGTTTTGTGAGGACCAAGAGAGAGCACTTATCAGTTGTTCTCTGAGTGTCCCTGGTGAGCAGAAGAGACCATCTCTGCAGGGACTGTTCAGGACACACTTAGAAATAAGGAAAGAAAAGAGAAGCAGGATCATGGCTGAGGAACCAGGAGTTCCCTGGGCCATGGCTCCTCTGCAGGAATCCTGAGCCATCAGGATGGGTGGAGCAAGCTGGGCCAGGAGATGGGTAGCAGCATGCTCGGTGGGAAAGAAATCACCAAGTTTCCAAGAATTGCACCCTCATGACCTTATGATCTTCTAAGAGTTTTTCTGGTAGGAAATAATAATAATAATAATAATAATAATAATAATAAATGGCAATGCTAACCTAATGTAAATTGAGATCAAATGACAAAGAAAAATTCATCCACTCTGAGAAAAAAAGATTTTAGCTGCTAAATCAGAAGATTTTTCATCAACAACCCATCAAAGAAATGTGGACTCTTGCCTGACATGATGGTTCACATCTGTAATCCCAGTACTTAGGAAACTGAGACACGGGGATGGCAGGTTTGCAGCTAGCCTCAGCAACTTAGTGAGACTCTCAGCTGCTTAGTGAGATGCTGTTTCATAATAAAACATAAAATAGGGCTGGGGGTGGAGCTTGGAGGTAGAACGCCCCTAGGTTCATTCCCTAGCAACACGCACATACACACACACACACACACACACACACACACACACACACACACACACAGAAAAAAAAAAAAAAAAAAAA
>PVJS01058640.1:0-11722 GCA_004027185.1 Glis glis | reverse complement strand
AAAAAAAAAAAAAAAAAAAAAAAAAAAAAAAAAAAAAAAAAAAAAAAAAAAAAATAAAGTAGGGCTGGGAAGGAGGGAAGCTCAGAGGTAGAATCCCTCTGGGTTCAACCTCCAGTACCAAAAAACAAACAAAAATAAAAACAAAAAAATTGTAGTATAGAATTTTATAGGAAAAAAAAACCCAATAAACTAAAAAAAGAAAAAAGTTGGACAGGGCCTCTTGAGTTTGCCAAAATACAAAAAAAAAAAAAACCAGTTTTCAAAACTGCTACTTAACTGCTGTCAATAGTTACAAAACCCCTGGAACTGATGAAGTTTCTCACTGGAATGACATCGTGGGCCTTTGTCCTTTCTTATCATAAACATTCTTCCACCATTCCCTGAGGAATCCTTAACCACCCTAAGAAACTTTCGCATCGTCTCCAACGTGCATCTGTTCAGCTCAATTGCCTTAGTTAAAAAAAATCTTACTTTTTTATATCATTTTGCATAGCAACATCCCAAACACAGAAAACATGATGATACATGGAAAATACAAAGAGTCTGGGAGAAATACAACTATGGAGGGACTGGGCAAGTGTTCCCAGAAACCCCTCGAGGACTGTGTAGCTTCTCTCCCATGACAGCTGTAAGAGGCCCAGCCCACTCATGGTTCTCATTTCCTGCAGCTTTCCTTAGCAATTCTTACAAACAAAGTTTTATTTTATTCTGAAATCAGGTGAAAAGGAAAAAAATCAATGTTTATTGAAAGGGGAAAAATCCTTTCAAGATGATGTATACTCCCATAAGGCTGGACTGCATATTTTAGAAGCAGAGTAAGTATGCACTGTTCTAAAACAGTTACCATGGGAACAAAACTTTCCCCCCATTAAATGGAGGGATAATCACTGTAGTAAATTTCCACACCAATGTCTTAGCTGGGCATGGTGACACACGTTTGTAAGCTACACAAATTAAACATCAGTTAGGAGTCAGAACCGATAGGTTGTATATTTAAACAGTCTCTTAAGGGAAGCATTGGATGAGGAAGGGATAAAGGGAGATGTTTCCCTGCACAATGTTTGCACAGCCCATAATTAAACCATTAAAGAGGGCACTGGGATGCCTACTGTCTTCTCATTCAGCCCTGACTTTCCAGGAGGGCATCTCGCCAGCTCTCAACTAGAAGTCCATGTAAGAAATATCAGGATTCTCCCAGCCTGGTTCACAGGGATTTGTTCGGAAAAGAGTGGACGGTACATACCACTACATAAGTGAATACTAGAGTTCCAGGAGCAAGACAGAATATCAAAGGGGGTTATAATTCGGGAAGGTGTCCACAGTGAACTGGCTCTGAACCAGGTTAAAAAGATGACCTAATATGTATGTAAGGAAGAGCAGCATGTTTTGGTAGGAGAGCTAGCCCCATATTCCACTTCTCCTGAGATAAAAAAATTTTCGTATTTATATGTCTCTGAATTCAGGCTACCTTAAAATTGATGGTGTCTTGCTGGGCGTGGTGGTTCATGCCTGTAATCCCAGTACTTGGGAGGCTGAGACAGGAGATTGCAGGTTTGAGGCCAGTCACAGCAACTTAGCAAGAACCTCAACAACTTAGTGAGACCCTGTTTGAAAAATAAAATATAAAAAGGGCTGGGGGTATAGCTTGGGGGTAGAATGCCCCTGTACCAAATCTCCAGTACCAGGAAAAAAAGAAAGTTGTAATGTCTGAAAACTCACTATAATTTAATTCTACTTACATGAAAAGAACCGTAATTCTTAAAAAAATGCCATATGACCAATCAATACCACATAATACTTAAAGTATACTTATACCTCATGAGATAATACTAGGAACACAAAACTAAATGACAATAGAATAATGTATCTTTTGTGAAGGGGATTGTCATTCAGTTAAGGCACTGGGTTTATATTTTTACTTTTTGAGAACTTTTCTTTTTTAACTTTCAAAAAAGTATAATGGTCAATTGTCACCTTGGCACTTTTTTTTTTTTTTTTTGCTGTACTGGGGATTGAACCCAGGGGCACTCTACCTCTGAGCTACACCCCCAGCCCTATTTTTTATTCTTTATTTGGAAACAGGGTCTCACTAAGTTGTGGAGGGCCTCACTAAGTAGCTGAGGCTGGCCGCGAACCTGGATCCTCCGGTCTCAGCCTCCCAAGTACTGGGATTATAAGCATGCACCAGCACGTCTGGCTTACCTTGGCACATTTTTCACTTTATTTTTTATGTTATAAATTTACCTAGAGGAAACACAGTGTCTTTTAGGATTCACTACTGGATTTTAATTTGCAAAGGATGTGGCAAAACATTTTTTTTTAAAGCTTTGGGTACATGGGCAATGGAACAACAGCAGTTTGCTGGTCCATCAGGTGGTAGTCCAGATTCTCAGACAGGGTTATCATTTGAGGCCCGACTCCCCGACCTTGTGGTTTACACCATCTATACCCGTATGGCACTCGTGTTGGCCAGTGCTGGCCATCAGCGTACCATGTGGGTGGCAGCTGCCTGTCACCTCAGTAATGCTGAAGGAAAGCCAGGGGACTTGTTTCAAAGCATTTGTCCAGATTTAACCACATGTCGCCTCCAGAGTGCTCTGGGCCTAAAGCCGAGGCTTGCTGGCTGTACAGAGCCATCGAGCGTATCCAGGAAAAAATGGACAGTCTCCTCAAGGCCAATAAAGATAAAAGAAACTTGCGTTAGTCCAAAACAGCACAGCTCATGGGTGGGAATTGCACAAGATTAAGGTTTGTTCTCTGTGTTGGTCTCACAAAAACCAGGGAAGTAGCTGCTGAGTCCTTCTGTTTTTTGTTTTGCTTGCTTAAATGAAATTAAGCTTTGTCTTGATTAAGTCTGTTGGTGACTAGGGGGCCTTGAGCACAGGATAGTAAACTCAGGTTATTATGTCCCCTTAGATGACACGACAGCAATATCCCATCACTGGAACAGAATCTCATAGTAGTCATCAAGTGAGGTGGCATACAGGGGATAGGGGAGATTGTGGGGATAGATTGCAAAGCTGTTGACCCTTGTTATTCCATGGCAAGCCATTTGGTAAAATTGTCACTTGCAGCCAGGCGTGGTGGTGCATGCCTTGTAATCCTAGTATTTGGGAGGCTGAAACAGGAGGATCACAGGTTCAAGAACAGCTTCAGCAATGTAGTAAGACTCTCAGCAACCTAGCAAGACCTTGTTTCCAAACAAAAAATAAAAAGGGATGGGGTTGTAGCTAAGAGGTAGAATACCCATGGGTTTAATCCCCAGTACTACAAAAAAAAAAAATGTCACTTGCACTGTCATAGCAGGGAAATCACATTTCATCTACACCTTCCAGGGGAACTGGTTGAAAAAAATCAGAATACTGTTACAGATTAACTGCTCCTTGTTGCTTCTACCAAGATAATATGAAAGAGAAGGACTCCAGCAAGAAGCTATTCCAGTTTGCGTGGAGAGAGGAAAGTGAACAGAGGAGATTGTGTTGCGTTAAGAGATTGTATTAAGGGAGGTTTTCTCTGCAGCCTGCAATCTAAAGTGAATAAGTGAGTAGCCTCCCAGTATTGGAAAACACTACCAAGAAAGAGAAAAACATGAAACGCGGGAAGAAGTAGACACAATGCAGATCTTAGATGGTCACAGGAAATCCAGATCGGAAAATTCAACACAGTGTGGCCCAGGACAGGGCAAGAGCCCATGGCCATGGCCTCGTTCCCATCCAGAATGAAAACATAGGCTCAGTGAAAGTCAATGAAGCCATTGCTTTCTTAATGAAGTCCACAGTATTGATGGTGCGTGTCCGATAAAGAACACAACAAAAAGCTAACACAAATTCTCACATTGACACGTGACACAGCTCTTGGGAAGAGCCTTCTAATCCTCATAGACTGTGACAAGACAACCAAGTGTCTGTCAAATAGAAGTAATTCTCCTGTAGACACATATATGATTATTGTTATATTATAGATACACATACATGTAGACTATCATTTGGAAACACACACATGAAGTTGGTCATAGTGGTTACTTCTGAGAAGGGGAATTAATTCAGTGGCTACAGGAAAAGGATGAAGGATGCTTACTGTTCCTATTGACCTTTCATTAAGTTATAAATTTTGGACCATCTGTACACATCATCTAATCACATCCATGCAAGAAAAGAAAAAGCAAAATAAGGAATAGTTTCTAATAAAACTAGAGTGCACAAACCTTTTGAATCAGTTCTTTCTCTCTTGGGGATAAGATCCTCCAAATATCCAACTTCATAAAGCCATGTATTTTCAAACTCATTCTCTGCAGCATTGTATTTAATAGCAAATATTGGAACAACTTAAATGAAACAACTTAAGTATCCATCAATAGGGTATTGGTGAAATATTTTATATGCACCTACACGATCAATACCATGCATCCACAAAAAGGAATAAAGAGCAGGGCATGGTGGCACATGTCTGTAATCCCAGGATTTGGGAGGCTGAGATAGGAGGATCACAGGTTTGAGGAGAGCCTCAGCAATTTAGCAAGACTCTCAGCAACCTAGCAAGATCCTGTTTCAAACCAAAGAATAAAAAGGGCTAGGGGTGCTGCTCGGGGGTAGAATGCCCCTGGGTTGAACCCCCAGTACCACACACACAGGAATAAAGAATTTATGTTTTGACAAAAAGTGTACTTTACAATATTACTGAAAAAGGTAAATGTTATTGCATGCTCCCATTCGAAGTAAAACAAAAGTGAGAGGAATATAGATATGCATTACATAATATATGTATATATATACATATAAAACATTTGATTTTATAAAATATGTTTGAAAAATGACAACATTGGTTGTCTCAGGAAAGGAAAATTTGGTGGCAAAGGTTTAGGGGTGGGATGGATACTTTTCATTTCAAAAAAGTTCCACAGATGTTTTCCACATCAGCAGTGTCATTTAGAGAAGTGTGTGTAGCAGGGTGTGGTGGCACATGCCTATAATCCCAGGACTTGGGAAGCTGAGACTGGAGCCAGCCTCAGCAACTTAGCGACGCCTTCCACAACTTAGTGAGACCCTGTTTCAAAATAAAATAAAATGAAATATGGCTGGGGATATAGCTCAGAGATAGAACACCCCTGGGTTCAATCTCCCATACCAAACCAAACAGAACAAAACACAAAACTGCATTAGATAAGTATATGTTTTTACTTCAAACACCACACTCATTTGAGTGCCCAAGTTATGGCACTTTCAATAAAAATATATATCACCTATCCTGTCTCATTTTCTATATAAGTAGCATTCTTTAGAATAAAAAGAAATCTGCATCTAAAGGCCATATCTGCATATGCAGTTAAAAAAATAGGCGCATGACCTTTTTACATCAATCTTGTAGAACAGTAGCTTTCTATTTGCAGATATAATCGGTATTCACTTATTTAGTTGCTGGTTTCAGTTCTTTTTTTGTTGGATGTGTAAAGAATAAAGGTGATACCACCCATGACCTCGCTCAACAATTTTTTATTATGAAGACATGGCTCTGTTGTTGGTGGCCTCAGATACTGTCCTGAGAGCACAGAGGCTACGGCGTGATCACAGAGAATGTTCTTCTATAATTGGAACCATTCTTTCTAGATAAAAGGCCACATCCCATTTCTTTTTTTACTTTTCTCCTCACATCCCTCTCCACCTCATCCCCTCCTCTCCTGTTCTATCTACTTTCTTTTGGCCCTAGTTTTTCAGAGATCATATATTTAAAATCTTTGGAGTGAGGAACACCCTGTGGTTGAAAACCTCAAATAACTGTTATTAAAGAAGTTTTCATCCCCAAAGACCTAAAAATTAGTGATGTTTTTGCATCAGATGATGATTTGGGGGTTACATGTTGGTGCAAATCATTGGCTCCGAGCCCACAAATGCCTTCTGGCTCTCTGATCAGTTTGGAGATCGAACTTGTGTTTGAACTAAGTGGAAAATAGTCATAGCGTTTAGTTTTACAGTGTGGACATAACTCAGAGGAGGTTTGGACAAAATCGAGTTCAGTTTCTTTTACACATGAGAGGATGAAGGTTGAAAGTGGTTTTCTAAGTGGTTTTTTTTCTAAGTGGTTTCTTAAGTGGTTTTCTAAGTCATGTAACTTGCTATCAGACTCAACCTAATTTTTAAAAACTTTTACATAACACTTCTCAGCAGAAAGAAAGTAACCCTCCAGAAAAGTTGTCTCGCTCTTTTTGTCTCTTATCCATGCTTATCTGTACTGGGAGTAAACAGTGTTTAGGAATAAATCACCTGCTATGGTTTACTAAGAGCTTGGGGAATGAAAGAAATTAGATTTTTCTCATGAGAATTAATTATAATATTCATAAACATTAGCCTCCTTCACTACTGAAAAATGTCCTTTGAACTATTGAGAAGGTTCCTTCAGTGTAATGTAAAACTGTTAATGTGGACTGTATTTATTGGCACATTGGATCATATGCTCTTGTTAGGACATTGGAGGATGGCATTACCATATCTAGAGAGAGAAAAGGATTTCAATGGAAGACTTTGAACTGCAAACATAAAACAGAGGTGGGGCACCAGTGTAGACCTTGACCTGGATCTTGCTCAGAGTGGGGTGAGGAAGTCTTGGTCAAGGTGCTTAGAATTTATTCCCATTGTCAAGTCTTGACCTTGGAGAAAGGGTGCTCCTGACTTAAGTTTTCTTGGCTCCCTGGTTTTCTTTGGGTTTTCTGGCCACTCGCCTGTGTTTCATCTATTCTTTCCCGCTGTCCCATTGGACCTCTAAATGGTAGAGTGCACATTGATTGACTTACCATTATCTCAAGGTGACCATCTCATCTATGCTGATAAATTCTCAGATTTATATTTCTACCCCACATCCGTTTGCTAATTCAAATCTGCCCCCACCATGTCTCAGTCTGTCTCTCAATCTAAATTTCCAACTAGATGTCACAAAATTGCTGTAAGCATAACATGTCTAAAGTTGCCTTCTTGATTCCTTCATATCCTCCTCCAATCCTCTCTGGATTTCCTCAGCTCAGAAAATGTCACCCCCCCTTCCTGGTTGTCATCCTTGAACCCTCTTTCCTGTCCTTTGGATTCATTTCTCCAAGTTATATTTTTACCTCCTAAATATTTCTTGAAGGCAACAGCTACTCTGTATCTTCACTGCTGCAACCCTGGTCTGTGCCACATTCTTCCAGGTGGAGAAGACTGTGGCACCCTCCTGGTCTCCCCAATTCCTTCCTTCCTCCCCTTCCATTCATGTAGCAAATGACTACTTAAAAACAGATTACAGGGGGCAGCACATCTGTAATCCCAGTACTCGGGAGTCTGAGACAGGAGGATCACATGTTTGAAGCCAACGGCAACAACTTAGTGAGACCCTTAGCAACTTAGACCCTGTTTCAAAAAAAAAAAAAACAAAACAAAAAATAAAAGGGCTGGGAGTGTAGCTCAGGGGTAGAATGCACCTGGGTTCAATCCCCAGTACCTCCCCCCACCAACACCCCCAAAAAGATTGCAGTTTGCATCATGCCACCCCCTGCTCTTCCTTCATCTCCGTCTTTACCTTTCCCCCCTTTCCATGTACACTCCAGCCCCATGGCTGCCTTTCTCTATGGGTACCTGAGATCCTTGACACATTATTCTCTCGGCTTGGAATTCTTTCCCCTCTGCAACTGTTCTCTTCCCCACTTCTCCCAACTTCTGATAAATTCCTTAGTCTAATTTTAAATGTCAGATCTCACGAAATCTGATTTAGGACTCCCTTGATATTCTTACATAGCATCCTATCTTTTCAAAACAAGAATTTAATTTCTAATTATAAATGCATTTGTGTGATTATTTATATTTTTCCAACTTAGCTCTTTTGTTCACTACTATATGCCCAGCAACTAGAACAGTTTCTGTCATGTAGGAGGCAGTTGATGTTTGTTAAATGACAATGAGTGAGCTATGTTAGCTGAAGGGAGTTTTACAAAGTAATCTAAATTTCCTTTCCCTTTTGACTCTATTCTAGCCAAAGTGCCCTTTCGATTATGATTCGTCTCTTCCTTGGGAGAGAATGCACTGACTGGGAGGGTTTACTTGGGTGAGTGATGTTTCTTAAAAGATTGGTGTTTAGGTGACGACTCAAGTTCAAGTGCATTTTAATTCACGTGCATCTTCTCTCGGGTCCTGAAAACAGTGAACCGTTCTGCCAGACTTGAGGGCAGGTCCTGAGATGCATTAATTCACTAATAAATATCTCCAATAGGCTTTATTGGAGATGCCCCTGCAGACCTTTCCCCCCAGTGACTCTTTGGCATCATTACTGATTTAAGATTATCTTTCTTTTTGGAATGTCTGTGTTGAGGAACTTAGGAAGTACTGCCAAAATCTGGACAGTTACTAAAGATAGAAGTTTCCAAATATAATTGTTATTATCTGCATGTGCCACTTATGAGATGAACCAGGCTGGACTAGCCTTGGGCAAGGATTTGCAAGCCTTTCCACGGGGTCCTATCCTGCAATCTGATTTTGTTGGCTTGGCAAATTCTATTGACAGCATGATAATGGGCCTAGCCTCAACTGGACAAAAGTACTAGAGAACCAATAAAGGGCTCTTACTAAGAAAGAAATCTTAGCAAAAAAAAAAAAAAATGGATTGTCTTTCCACATGCCAGGAACTACACTGTTATACATAAATTATTCCATTAATTCTCAACTCTACGAAGAATCTCAACTCTACATAGATGGGTTATCTTACAGATGAGGAAAACATAGCTTAGAAAGGTTTCATAGCATAGTCAGTGCTGAGATAGCATGTGAGCCTGAGTCTCTCTGACTCACTAGTACCTGAACTCGTCAGCACTCCATGGACTTGCCTCCTCCTGACTTGATTGTGTACCAACTATTTGGTGTGATAGCAAGTGGTTTATTTAGTAGCAAAAAAATCTGTGTACTCTGACTTATGTCATGATAATAATGCCAATAGGTCATTAAAATACATGTGTGGGTACTGTTCATGAATTAAAGAATTTTTTGGTATCTTTTCTATACCATCTATTTATTTTATTTATTTTTGTGGCACTAGGGACTAACCCCAGGAGTATTCTACCTCTGAGCTATACCCCCAGTCCTATTTTATTTTTTTGAATTTTGAAACAGGGTTGAAACTAAGTTGCAGAGGGTCTAAGTTGCTGAGGCTGGCCACAAACCTGCAATCCTCCTGTCTCAGCTTCCCAAATACTGGGAATGGGATAAGAGGCATGTGCCACCACGCCCGGCTTATACCAGCTATTTAGTAGAGTCTAAGGCAGGCAGATGAAATTATACACAGCGCCTTTCCCCCAGAAGCTTGCAGTTTCATGGGAAACAGGAAAATATCCAGATATATACAATACAATATGATCAATGCTATAACAAGAAGCCAGATTCCGAAGAATCAAAGAGGGGTGTCACAGAAAAGTGATTTGAGCTGACTCTTGAAGACCAGGGATATGCGAGGAGGAAAGAAAGAAAAGGCTAATTTTCTGGGCAGAGGGGACCATCTGTGTAGATCTGGGAGCCCTTTGGAATCTCAGTATTATGAGCATGTCATTTAAAAAAGGTAGGAACAAGGCAGCATTTCAAGAACCCAAGCTGAAGAGATGATAGCTGAGGGTCAGGCCACATCAATTCTTTATTCTTCTAGTCAAAGTTCTTTTAGTCAGGAACAGAAACCAAGCCAAACTAGCTGCTGTAATGGAGCTTGGCCACCTCTAAGTGACTTCAGTCTCTCTTAATTCATGATCTCAAGAGAGAATCTGGTAAGTGACTGGCCAACCGCCTGAGTCAGGTGTGACTCTGACTGATAGGATGGTCCAGGTGTGTGCATGTGTGCCTGCGTGCGTGCGTGTGTGTGTGTGTGTGTGTGTTGGGGAGTCACAATGAAGCTCTTCAAGACGGGGATTTCACAGCAGGGAAGGTCCTCCTGGGAACAATGGATGGGAAGGTTTCCCTAGGACAAAGACAATAAAGTCCATCTAGCATGACATGGTGGACCATAAAGAAAAGTCTGGATTTTCTTTTTTTAGTGCACATTTACAGAAAGCAAGAAAAAACATCTGTTAAAATCACAAAGTTATCATCTTAATATTTAAGGCACCCATGGCTCCCAAGGATAACATCCATAAGGCTGAAATAGAGTATTTTTTGCATTGTTACTGATTTTGAATTATTTAAAAATGAGTATGTAATAGCATGCTCTTCACACAAAAAATACTAACCTAAACATCTTATCCTGTGGCAAGAAGGCTGGCTGCACCAGGAGACACACAAGACCAAAGAAGATTGAGCCCCTGAGTGACTGCATGGAACAGAGTACGCCCCCAACTACATTCCCATCGGACAGTGATGTACATGAGGAATTCACCTTTATTTTATCAGGCAACTAGGTCGGGAGTTGGTTTGTTAAAGCAACTGAAATTGCTTGCTTAGAAAATGTTAAGTGGGAACAATATGCAACATTTCTAGGCCTGGCTATACATGATACCCCCAACTCTGAATAGGGTGGAACCTATCCACTCCATAAGTCTGGGTCCCTGAGCAACTGTGTGCAAAAGGGTCCCTGTTGACCTTTTGCAGCACAATTTTGTTATGTGAGCAAAAACTGAGTTGCTATTATGGTTATACAATTTTGGGTTTTTTATTGCAGCTGTTAGACTATTCTAAGTAATATTCTGGATAAGTGAGGATTTATCATATACTATCCTTTATATTATCTCTGCCCTAGGCTGATAAATGAATAAAAAGAATGCTTATAAAGAAGAATGCTTCTCTAAGTTAATGGAAGAATAAAGATGCATTTTACATCTCACAGAGAGGTAAAAAAGTTGAAAGTGAATTTCCAAAAATAATTATATATATAAATTTAATTAACTAAAATAAGCTTTTCAACGATGCTCTTAAATTCTGTGTTTATAAAATAGCTTGGCAAGGATTGTCACTTTTTTCTGCGTTGTCCACCATAGGATAAAAATCAGTATAAATTATTTCACTGATATTTTATAGTTTTGTATGTTTTACTGAATTTCCCTAATTTAAAATTTCATAAAAGAACTATTTTCTTCTTAGATATGTATCAATTTGTTTGAGTGGATGACAGCTCTACTTACACAAATTTATTGCTTAATAGGTTATATAATCCTATAAAAAGTAATTCTGAAATTCACAAAATAAAAAAATAGAAACTAGGATCCCCCCAAAAAAACACCACTACATTTTAGTGAAATATGCAGTCAATTATGCAATAAAGCAGAAAGTTTTATAAATCAGTATAAGAAGGAGACTATTCTCTTTAATAGTTCATCTCCATGATGCCTTTTATAAGTTGTCTTCTTGATTTTGTATGTTGTCTTAAATTTTATTCCTGCAAAATATAAGCTGTTCACCATACCTAGTGTTCTGGACACCAAAAATATAGTTGGGAATAACTGCAAATGGCTTTTAAATTTGTGGAGCTCAGAAACAATATGTAGGAAACACTCTAGAATAACAAGAAAGGACTTGCTTCTATCTCCTGTTTGAAATATTTTACAGTTTTTAAAGTTGTGCTCTTTGTATCATGTGGTGCAGAAAAAAATCTGAAGTTGTGAATGCTGGGTATTTTTCAGGGCTCAGAAATGAATGTTTATGTAAAACAACTACATAATAATAATAATAATGAGCTGGGCGTGGTAGCGCATGCTTGTAATCCCAGTACTTTGGCAGGAGGAGACCAGAGGATC
>PVJS01058639.1:0-11722 GCA_004027185.1 Glis glis | reverse complement strand
GGAGAGAGAGAGAGAGAGAGAGAGAGAGAGAGAGAGAGAGAGACAGGGAGAGAGAGACAGGGAGAGAGAGAGTGAGAGAGCTGAGGCTGGCCGCGAACCTGGATCCTCCGGTCTCTGCCTCCCAAAGTACTGGGATTACAAGCATGTGCCACCACGCCCCGCAGGAAAGATCTTTATACAGGAAGAAGAGATGGGAGGGTTGACACTTGGGCCAGAGGTTACCCCAGTTGGCTGCTCCCTGGGAAACTTCATCTGCATAACAAGACAGATACCCCTGGCTCAAATGCACCTCCTCCCCCAGCCTTCCAAAGCTGTTATTTTCCTTTCCCCAGAATTTCAGGCCCCTAAGACTTTTGTTCAGGTCTATGTAAAGTTCATCCATCTTGCCCCTCTTTGAGTCTCATACTGTGTGAATGGTTTCCATGCTTAGGCACATTAATAAGTCTGTATGTATTTTCCCTTGTTAGTATATATTTTGTCAGTTCATTTCATAGACTGAAATCATCAAACCTATAGAGGGAAAAGAGTAAATTGGAAGGTTCCCTACACTATGTATATGTACTTAGGTCTCAGGTCCCAGAGGGTAATCTAAGCAATCAGAAGCAGCTAGATGGTGGGGGAAGTTTGTGTGTGGCAGTGCTATTATCTACCTCAATAACAGTCATGAGGATAAAAGGAGATGATGTAGGTTAATCTCATCTAGTGATTGGCCTCAATTGCATGTTCAGGATAAATTCTTTTCTCCCCAACACTCTACTGACATTGAAGATCAAATCTGTCAGAAGAAGAGGCATGAGGGAGGATCTCTCTAGATGTGATATTCTAAATGTTTAGCCTCTGAGACTTTCCCTGTGATGGCCACCACCTTGGAGTTGTTGGGGCTCCGGGAAGGTAACCCCTAAGATGGCATTTTTGGGTATGCTAAGAAATATGATGTGAATGGAGAGGCTCTCTGGAATTTTCCTTATCTGCATTAACATCATACTGCAAAAGGGAAGACAAATGCCTTCCATTTTCACCCTGAAGTCTTATTATCTATTCTCAAAAAAGAGAACTGAGGACTATAACTACACCTAAATTGGCTTTCCTTAGGAGATTCTGTTTCTGAGCCTCCTTCAAAATCTAAAGAGTCTGTCACTGAGACCATTCTTTCACCTAATAATACTTTTTTTTTTTTGCCAGTACAGAGATGTTTTATTTTTCACTCAACAGTAGCAATGACTGTAACGATTAAATAGAAGAAAAAAGAGACTTTGTTGTAGGTGCAAGATCGGGGTTATGCAAAACAGAGAAATAACCAGGTCAGTGCTCGTGAGCTCAGGATATAATGAGCAGAGTTTCCAGGGAATGAAAAGAGAATGCATGTGGAAAGCCCCAGTTCCATTATCATCATCCTGGGCTAGTTAGTGTGTGCAGCATTGGTTTTCGCTGAGGAAAGTGTTTAGAGGAAGCACTTTTTTTAAGTTCACTTGATATCTCTGGTAGGTAATAAAGGTCTTTATTTACAAATAATGAGCTTTCTGCGAAACGTCTTTGTATGGGCATTGTGCACCCATGCCAAATGATAGGTTCTTTGTTTCAAGAGCAACGGGTAGACTTCAGCAGAGCTGGCTTGAATCTGGACATTTTACTTTCTGAGTGTGTGATACTCTTCAGGTCACCTAATAATACTTTATAAGTCCTCGAAATTATCTACATGGCCAACCCTTTCCTTCCTCTGTAGAAAAAAAGTAATGTGTAAGTTTGTGAATAATGTTAAACCAGAGGGTCATTATACACCTGGGAATTTACACGACGCTGTGGGTTTCCCATTTTGTGGATTTATAAATTTGTCTGCCTCTTCTCCAGTTTTTTAGACAGATCATTCCAGTGAACCTTGAGAGGGCAGAGGGGAAAGTTTCCTTTGTCCCTACATGCTCCTCAGGGGAGTTTTCTTGCACTGTTGTGCTGAGGCTCATATTGGTGCCTGTTGCTATACAGAGAATATACTGACTATAAGGTCTCAGTGTGATCCCCCTGAGGTTTCTTTACAGTGAGAGCCTGCTGCTTATACACAGTAGGATCTCAGTAAGCAGGTAAAAGTACTTCATTCCACATTTGGCTATGTAATGCAGGCTTGTTCAATCCCCAGTACTGAAAACAGACTTTTAGTTTCACTTCCCAGTCTGCTCTTAATTCCTGGAAATGCATTAACCAAACACAGAAGTTTGGTTAATGAAGATGTGATCTTTGTGAATTCTTTTCTGTAGGTATTATTCTCTCCCCCCTTTTCCTGTCAGTTTCCTAATTTAAATTCCATTTGAAGAATTCTGGCTGTAGTATAATACATTGAAGGAAAGAGTATTCACCCATCTCCTGGGGATGCCTATAAAATGACTTGTGAACCCAGGGACCACCAAAGTTGGTGCAGGGTGGGTAAGAGAGGCACCTAGGGCACATGGGAGCTTGTACTCTAGGTGCCTCGCTTGCCTCCCCTATTTCCAGCCTCTGCCCAGGTTTGACTAAAAGCTTGTGGATTGGATAAATATACCCCCAACTCCTTGGTTAAAGAGTGGAGGGCTGGAGAGATTGCTAGTGTTATCTTACCTAGAGTTTCCACCTAATCCTTTCCTTCAACAGGCTCAAAGTTTGGATAGGAGGGCATTTATTATAAAGGAGTTTGTTAATGTCTTCTGAAATCTAGTGAAAGATACTTCCCAAAAAATAAAGCAAGAATAAGAGAAAGAAAACATCAGATAACCCTGAGAAAGATACAGAGGCACCAGATCCTGCCATTTCTTTCTCCCTCTCAGGCAGTGCCAGCTGCAGTCAGCAGGGCTCTGCTTGCCAGAGGAGAGGAAAGGAAGAGTGTCCCCATTTCTCCTGGAACTTTGAATGTTTCTGACTTCAGCTGTTTGGTCATGCTCCCACCCTGATCACTTCAGAAAGCATGAATTTATGAGGAAATTATCAGGTGGCATTATCATAGCAGATGGCAGGGACATGAGATTTGGGCTGATCTGTTCAGTTAAGAGAGAGCCATTGTCATGAGTTCCCTTTGTGTCATGAATTGACATGGAAAGTGGAGTCAGAGTCCTTTCTCACTATTTATGTGTGTGGAGTGGGGAGGGGGACTGAGGATTGAACCCATGGGCATTCTACCTCTGAGTTACACCCCCAGTCATATTTTATTTTTTATTTTAAAGCAGTGTCTTACTAGGTTGTTGAGTCTCACTTAGTTTCTGAGGTTGGCCTTTAACCTGGGGTCCTACTGTCTCAGCCTCCCAAGTACTAGTTTACAAGCATGTGCCTCAATGCCCAGCTCTCACTATTTTATAACTATCTCATGTTGAGTCACTTTAATCTTTTTCTTTCATCTTACCATTGTCATTGTATTGTTACCACACTTGGCTCTTTTTGCCCTGTATACAGTACTCTAATCTCTGAAATAATGAGAGTTTCACAAAAAATAAGTTTATTATTAAGGCAGCCAATTGTGTGGAGATGGGGCAATGAGCCTCAATGCCTTCCTGAGGATAGGGTTTAGGTGTATTTATGGCATAAAGAAGCAAAATAGTTTGAGGCATGTGAAATATGATTGGAGGTAACAAAAATGAAGTAATTCTGTGGTCTTCACATGCATAATCACATTGCATGGCTCTTCACAGGATATAAATTCAGAAAATGGTGTGTTAGTATGCTCTGAGGAGTTTGACCCTGTGATGTCAGAATGTCACACAACACATCCTTATGCAGATAAAATGAAGAGTCAGTGGTTTCAAACTGGTTTATGCTACTTCTAAATTCCTGAAACACAACCTAGGCATTCCTTAACATTGTGACCCATGGGTCAAAGGTGTTATCTATATCAATGCTGATAGGAGTAAATCCTTTAACTATATGACCCTTTGTGTTAGTCCACTTTGTGTCATTGGGATCAAAATATGTGACAAGATCAACTTAGAAGAAAAGTTTTTTTTTTTTTGCCTCAGAGTTTCATAGTTTCAGTCCATGTTCGACTGGATCCGAGGCAGAAACCTCATAATGGCAGGACAGGGCTGAGGAAAGCTGCTCAGCTCATAGAAGCTGAGAAGCAGAGGGAGAGACAGAAAGCATAGAGGGACACATAGAGCCCTCAAGATGACACTCCTACTGACTCACCTCCTCCAGTCATGCCTCAGATCTGAACCATGCTGTGCTGTGGACCATGCTCTCACCATAATGAGATTTTAGAAGAAATAGCATATCCAAAACATAGCACCTGTAAAGATGGGGATAGAAGCAAGTCAGTAGCATCAAGTGAAGCAAGAGGGCTTACTCAGGTTTTCTCTTGGCTTCATTTGTCAAATGGAACTATTCCAGTGGCACACCTGAAGTAGGGGCTCGACACTTAATCTCTTTGATGTCTTATTTCTATTCAAAAAGAAAGACCCTCTACTATCTACTCCATCTCAGCTCTGTGTCAGAATATTTAACCTGATTATGCAAAACAGAAGATGGCATTCAAACAAGCTTCCACCCTAAGTCAAGGGGACAACCTCCTGTAACCTTTTAGACACTATGATCTTATAATCTGCAGTAATCATCACTCTAAAATACAGGATAAATATTCATCAATGGAGATCTGAAAGAGTGAGTATAAATAATTTATACTGGTGAGGACTCAGGGTGCCTCCCATTGTTGAGGGTCCTGGTAGATGTTCAAAATTTCAGAGATCAGTAGAGTGTCTACCATGGAACTAGTAGGAATAAGTTTAAAGGAGAAACTACAGAGAATTTTGCAGCAGTTACAGACCAAACTGTCCCTCTAAGGGATTCATTGTATCCTGACACCATTGCTGATTATAGAGATCAACATAAGAAATTACTAATCAATAAAAGTATCTCTAGGGCTTGGCATCAAACTTGAGAAGGTAGCTGAATCAGGGCTTTTGTTAGTTTCAGCAAATAAAAGTGATATAGTTTGGGAAGTAATTTGTAGGAATATTTCCAAACCCTCACACAGGTGAACCTGGACCTATTGTTTATATATTCAATTCAAGCCCATCTTTTTATAACTAACAACAAAGTGGTATATATTTCATATGAAATATATCCTGATTCAGTTTACTTGTACCATCTACCACACTACCCACCACCCTCATCCAAGCTATGGAGTCTCTTTCCTGTCTTGCTGCAATATTTTTCCAGCTCATTTCTGTTGGACCTCACTCCTCTCTCAGTCTATTCTTCACACAGTACTGAGTGGTCCTTGTAAGATGGAAGTAGGATATCATTCCTCTGCTACAACACACCTCCCAGTGCTTCCTCACTCACTCTTAGCAAAAGTAATAATCCTTGCAACACCCACAGGCCCCATGCCACCACACTCTGCTCCTCCATCTTTCTTCTGACCACTTTCTCCCTGGCTCATTGTGCTGCAGTCACATTAGCTTCCTTCTGTCCTCGGACATCCTAGGCACTCTCCTACTCTCGGGGTCACTGTTCTTGTTGACTCTGTTTGAAAACCTCTATTCATTGTTAGTCTTGGGGTTCATTCCTCACTCTCTTTATAACTCTCCACTTATATCAAACTTCCTCTCCTGAATAAGTCAGACTGATGACACATATTGAATAGCAATCCTCCAGGCCTAGCACTCATTATCTTTTTCTTTTGCTGAATTTTTCTCCTTAGAAATAACTACCATTCAACACAGTATTTATTTATGTCCTCACTCACCTGGAATGTAAGTTATGTGAAAATAGGGATTTTTTTTCTCTCTTCACTTTTAACACCCAACTTTTACAATTATTGCTAAAACATAATAGAGGCAAGCTCCCTGAGTGAGCTCTTCAATGAGATCAGAAGAATTGTCTGGATGATCTTTGGATGGAACAGTTGAGTCTCATTATTAACTCAGATAGTAGCATCTATTTCTAGGAGTCATCACAGGCCCTGACAGAAGATATGAGCAGGCGACCAAGGGGTAGAATTGCAGACATGAGAGTGTCAAAGGTCAGTGTGGTGTATTCTAAGAAGTTGAGTGTAGGTCTTGATTATTACTAGTAATGTTTATAACACTGAAAGGAATGAGAGTGTCCTAGCAAGGCCTTGCATCGTGGCTTTAATATACATGGAGATATGTGCTTTTATTTTATGTACTGGGTATCTGTGAGGAAAGAGATTCCCAGAGATCTTTTTACTTTGAAGGGAACAATTTTTAGGTAAAAGGTGAATTGTTTGTTAAGAACCTGAAGAGGAGACAACTTGCTGACCAGGGCATCCAGTACTAAGATGACCGAAGTTTGGCCCAGTGTGTTATTTCTTGGGTCCCAGCCTTTGTTAGGGACATCCTTGCCAAGGGATGGAAAGCAGCAGTCTCCACTAAGCTTGGTCGTGTTTGATAGTTAGCATTGCTGCTCATATAGCATAATGATTTGGATTTAGAATGCACCCCCCACGGCCCTCACGGAAACAGGTAGCAATGTTGGAAGCAGGACTTGGTTGCTAAGGAGGGGTTCCTGGGGGTGAGCCTTGGGGATGATATAAGTTTTCTCCTCTCCCTGCCCTCTTTGTTTCAAGCCTCCATGATTTGACAGTCAAACCTTGAGCTTTCCCACTCTGCTTCCTGCTGCCATGCTCTGAGCTCTGCAAACCCTGGACTCACATGAACTGAACCCAAATTCTCCAAGGAAACTGTGAGAAAATAAACCTTCCTTCTTCCAGGTTATAAAGTCAGTCATTTGGGGTTATGGCATTGAGAATGTTGACTGAGTCACATAGCCTGTGAACTCTATACTATTCACTCAGTTAATCCCTGGGTCCTCCCAGTCTTAGTAAAGACTTCTTTACTAAGAAGTCTTGGATGGATTCTTAACAAAGGTGCCAAAAGCTATATAGGAAAAAGGACAGCCTGTTCAACAGTTGTTACTGGGAAACCTGGATATCCACATGCACAAGATTAACACTTGACACCCTATCTCTCACACTGTACAAAAATCAGCTCAAAATGGATCAAAGACCTAAATGAGAGACTAAGTACTTTAATACTCAAAAAAAGAAAGAAGGGAAGCACTGCAAATATTGGTACACATTCATATTCATTATATATATATATATATATATAATGAATTTAACATATATATATCAATTAATATATATATATGTTATATATATCAATATTATATATATATATATATATATATATATATATATATATCAATTCAACAATAAAAAAACAAGTAGCCCAATTTTAAAAATGGTCAAATTAGAGCTGGATGTGGTTGTGCATGCCTGTAATCACAGTACTTGGGAGGTTCATACAGGAGGATCACAGGTCCCAGGACAGCCTCAGCAAGTAGTGAGACTCTCATCAACCTAGTGAGAACCTGTTTCAAAATAAAAATAAAATAGGGCTGAGGGTGTAGCTCAGAGGTATAATGCCCCTGGGTTCAATCCCCAGTACCACACAAAAATGGTCAAATCATCTGACTAGATTCTTCTCAGAAGAAAAAATACAGATGGCCAACTATAATGGTTTGAATTGAGAATATTCCCCTAGCCCTCATGGAAGTAAGGTAGCAATGTTGGAAGCAGGGCTTGGTTGTGACAGAGGGGTCTCAGGGGTGTGGCCTTGGGATTATATATGATTATCTCCTCCCCTGGGTCTCTTTCTCTGCTTCTGGCTTCCATGACGTGAGGAACAAAACATTTGTGCTCTCCCTCTCTCCGATTCCTGCCTCCATGTTCTGAGATGCACAGATGCCAACCTCACATGGATTGAACCCTGAATATCCAAAAATCAGTGAGCAAAGAAATTTTCTTTTAAGATATTTGGTCAGTTGATTTGAATTATAGCAGTAAGAATGTGGTGACACCCACAAATATATGAAAAATACTCAATAACATTAGTCATTAGGAAATACAAATTGAAACTATAATAAGGTACCATCTCACCCCAGTTAGCATGGCTAGTATCAAAACAAATAAGCAAACAAAAGATTAAAAATTCTGGCAAGAGCCAGGCATGGTGATGCATGCTTGTAATCCCAGTACTTGGGGGGCTGAGACAAGAGGATTGCAGGTTCGAGGCTAGCCTCAGCTACTTAATGAGGCCCTCTGCAACTTAGTGAGGCCATGTTTCAAACTGAGCAATAAAATAGGGCTGTGGATGTAGCTCAGAGGTAGAATGCCCCTGGGTTCAAGCCCCTGTAGCACACACACAAAAAAATTTCTGGCAAGGATGTGGAAGAAAAGAAAATTTTATACACTGTCGGCATGAATGTACATTAGGAAAGTCATTATGGAGATTCCCTTAAAAACTAAAAATAGAACTACCACATGATCCAAGTTTACTATTTCTCAATAGAAATCTAAAGGAGATGAAGTCAACAAACCAAAGAGATAACTACATGCTCATGTTTATTGCAGTACTAGTCACAGTAGCTAAGATATGGAATCAGCCTAGATGCCTCAACATATGAACAAAGAACCAACATAAGAATAAAGAAAATGTGATACATATGCACAATAAAATATTATTTAACCTTAAAGTAGAATGAAATCCTATCATTTGCTGGAAAATGGATGAAAATGGAGAACATCATGTTAAGTTAAATAAGCCAGACACAGAAAGACAAGTACCACATTTTTCTCTTATATGTGGAAATTAAAGTAAGTTTACCTGAAAGTAGTATAGTGATTACTAGTGACTGAAAAGGAACTAGGGGGTATGAGGAGTTTGGAACAGGGATGTTGGATTTATGGTTAGCTCACTTGTGTGCTAACCATAAGCCTGAAAAATATATACATATTAATAAAGACAGAATTTCACAGCAGAACTCCCAGAGTACAAGAGCCACTCCTGGCAGGTTCTTATCCCCATAGCATTTTATACTCAGAGTTTATCAATTTTTGCCTACCTTCTCTCTTAATTAGGTTATTTAAATAGTATGTGTTTTAAAAACAAATTGTTATCCTTGTTGGCCAAGTAACCTCTACTAATTTTTATTCTTAAAGCATTTTCTGTGTAAGCAATGGCTATTTGTCTAATTTTTGGTAGTGAATTGTAATTATACATCATAGTGAGATTCAAAGTCACGCAAATGTACATGCACACAACATTTAGTGTATTTCCTGCCCCATTCCACCCTTCTTTCCACTCCTCCCTTCCTACATGTTAGTGATATTGGTAGCAACACATTCATATTAGCTATTTTTATCTCTTTAGGTAGACATACATACATCCCAAAGAGTGTAAGGTAAACATTTAAACTTCCATGAAAACTTTGCCATTCAAGTAGGTCTGAAATGTCATATTTCTTTTTGGTACTGGGTAGTGAATAAGGGGGCATTCTACCTCAGTGCTACACACCAGCCCTTTTCATTTTTATTTTGAATCAGGGTCTCACTTATGTTCCTGAGGCTGTCCTCAAACCTGCCATCCTCCTGTCTCATCCTTCCAGTACTGGGATTACAGGTGTGTGCCCTCCATGTCTGGATATGAAATGTCTTTAGAGAGCCGGGAAAGGCTGTACTTGGCAGGCTGAGACAGAAGGATTGCAGGTTTCCAGCCAGCATCAGAAGTTCAGTAAGATCTTCAGCAACTTAGTGAGTCCTTGTTTCAAAATAAAAAATAAAACAGGGCTGGGAGGGTTAACTCAGGGTTAGAACATCCCTGGTTTTGATTACAAGTAACACACACACACACACACACACACACACACACTCAGAAGCAGGAAGAGTCAAGGCTGGTTTTCTACTGTTGTTAGGGAAGGGACTGGGTGAGAGTTCCTGTGGGAGAGCAAAGGGCTGTGTGGATTGGATTTCCTGCTATTGTCAAAGGAGGAAACACCATGAACTTCTCATTAGCTTGCCCAGATATGAGAAACAAGAGGAAAAGAGAAAGGTGAACAAAGCTTTAAAAAAAACTTGTTAGTCATGAATCAGAAATTTAAAAAAAAATGTGGAACTGGACTCCTTATAACAGTGTTTAATTCCACTGTCCGTCTTCCTTCCCAGTCTGGAGTCATTGCACTAAACTAGGAGCACATGCTTCAGTTTCATCATCTAAGTCTCCTTTTTAGGAATAAATCCAAGAGGGTGCAATGACAAAAGACATATTTAAATTAGTTTGTGTGGCTGTGCAGCACCCGCCTTATGCTATGCAGGGGAGTCTGTCCAGAATAGTGAGGATGACTCCTGGTCAGAGCCAGTTCTTCAAGTGCTCCGGGTGCTTTGGAGTCATGGGTTGTGATGCAGGCATGGCTAGCATCATGCCACACAAAATTCAGTCTCTAAAATGACAGAGAAAAGACATCAAGAGATCCCTATTACAAAGAAGCCAGTGTGGTGGCATATATCTGTAATTCCAGCCCTTGGGAGGCTGAGGCAAGAGGGTTGCAGGTTTGAAGTCAGCCTCAGCAACTTAATGAGACCCTCAGCAATATAGCAAGACCCTGTTTCAAAGTAAAAAAAATTGAGCTGACGGTGTCACTTGGAGGTGCAACGCCCCTAGGTTCAATTCTCAGTCACACACACACACGCACACCCCTATTACAAAGATATGAATCTCTTAAGGGGGTAGACTACAAGTTCCAGTGGAACATGTGTTTTGCCAAGAAGCACAAGAAGAACCTGAATGCAGGCGCACAATGCCAAGGCCCCAGGTGCATGTGCCATGCAGGGCCCAGGAGGTTAAGTCCAGGATCCCAAAGGGTGTGAGTCATAAGATCAACTACATTGCCACCCCAGGCTCAGAAAGTACGCTCTCGTGCCAGCATTACCAAGGGCTCAGATTCTTAAGTCTGTAATTCATGTGAGGATAATGCCATGATGTTAGGGGCACAGACAAGATGACCTGAATAACTGTGGGAACTCAGATAAGGACATCCTTCTTTCCTTAAATTTTGCAACATGAGCCATCATGGGCCTGATAACCATGGAATTATTGGACTTTTTACATGGCAACTCAGGTTCAAGATGGAATGTTCCAAAAATATCAGGGTGCAAACCACTGGCCTTATATGACCTAGCATTAGAAATCCTACACTGCCACTTCCCGCCATATTCTATTGTATACATGCATATTGTATACATACAATTCACATCTATTAACATTTGTGATGAGATTACACATGGCATGACTACTAGGGGCATGGATCATAATATGGGCAATCTAGAAACTAGATACCTCAAGTAGATTCATAAATTGGGCAAAAATTACAAGGAATAATAGTTCTGAGTGGAACACAAACTCCATTCAAATTATGATAATAATTATAATTATAATACTAGTTATAATTTGCTAATAATTTTGTGGTAGAGGCTATTCTAAAGACTTTATATAAATAACTCATATATTTTTGTAGATAACTAGTCCCTGGAATATAGCACCTGTCTTGCTGGGTTAGTACAGACTTGTGGGAAGAGACAAATGAACTTGGGTTCACTGACTATGTTATTCAAGATTGAATATTTCCCTTCTCTGTGTTCCAACCATTTCTGACTTGAAAAGGTAAAAAAGGAGTCTTCTTTGTTTCTGTGACTCCTTTCCTGCATCAAACTCCTTTGTGTCAGATGTAAAATTAAGGCTTCTTATACATGAACAAGAACAATGGGAGACATGGCCTTGCATGAAAGTGTTGTATGCCTGCATTCTTCCTTGCACCTCTCCAATTTTATTTCCACTTGTACCACCCTTTTCCCAGCAGCTGTGGTGTGTCTGTGGTGTGTGTGTGTGTGTGTGTGTGTGTGTGTGTGTGT
>PVJS01058638.1:0-11723 GCA_004027185.1 Glis glis | reverse complement strand
GAGAGAGAGAGAGAGAGAGAGAGAGAGAGAGAGAGACAGGGAGAGAGAGAGCGAGAGAGCTGAGGCTGGCCGCGAACCCGGATCCTCTGGTCTCCGCCTCCCAAAGTACTGGGATTACAAGCATGCGCCACCATGCCCGGCTTGTTTTCACATTTTAAGAAAATTGGTAGTGATCCTATTTCAAGCATTACTAACAATATTTAATGGTAAAGAATTGATAATCGGCCACTCCTAGTAGGCTTAGTTCATGGCTTTGAAGTGAGTTTGATCTGACAATGGTTTCCACTGGATGATACTTCTGTGCCCAAAAAGATTTTCCTCCAAATATAAAATGATCATAGATGCTGGTTAATGATTGAGAGGCCATGAAAAAATGACAAAAGTTGTATGATTTCCTCTTATACTTTGGCTTATAGTCATTGCATCACTGAATGAAACACCTAATTTTTGGGCTAATTGAACTAACAACACATGAAAAATTAGGTAATTGGCAATATAAGCAGTTTGAAAAATATTAGAAGACCCAGAGAAAGTTGGAGTTATCCATGAGTAGACAGTACATTTGCAAAAAAAAAATAAAAATAAAAAATGAATCAAAGGGAGAGAGACTCTAAAGTAAATTAATGCCAATTTAGAAGCCTAGCGGAGAGGTTTAACGGGCTCCAGAGAGAGGAGCAGAGTGTAGCCTTTGAGCAGAATTGCTTCACTTTGTCATAGATTTTCTGTCCAGTCCAGTCTATAGGTATTATTAAAATTATCCCACATGTTCTTTATTCTATTGTTAAAAATAATTCTAAAATGAGAATTATGTCCCTTGGAAAACCCGATTCCCAAGCCTAGTTTTACCTGTGGATAGCTTCATTCTCCACTAACTGTTAGTTGGTAAATTGATTAAGTATGTAAAAGTTTAACAAAACTTTTGCTCATTCTGTTATTACTTATCTTATATTGTAAGTCACCTGCATTTGCTATTGAAGCTGAATCCCAGAATTAAGTACAAATGCCATATATTGAGGACTTCTTATACAGTAGGTATTGAGCTAGGCATTTAAAGATTTATAGCTAGAAGTAACTGTATAAAATAGGTATTATCATTTTATTTTATTTATGAAAATTAAGGACTCAAACATTTAAGGTTTGGATCAGAAGTCACATTTAGTTCTGCAAGATTCCAAAAATAAAGTTTCTGCAACATTATACTGGAAAAAGAGAGGATGATATTAGATTTTCAATTGAAGAGCTTAAATCTTGTCAGAGAAAGGTCTATCTTTAGTCTTCAGACATCCATGGAATATAGAACTGCTGAAGATTGGCATAGCAGTGGGGCCTGTTTTGGAAGATTGATTAAAGTAGAACTAGACTTTCATAAGTTTCAGAGGTGAGATCCTCTGACGGGTCCCTGCAGACCTGATGACAGGCAAGTGCCTTGTTTGCCTCTATTAAAAGCCATCTCTCTTCGGGATTATCTAATAAATGCAACAAATTCTGAATTCAGTTGCTTTCCCTCACTTTGATTATAATTCCACAAAGACAAAGGTTCTTTGCAAATGTAAGCCAGTGTATTTTTCCATACATGTTTCCTATTATAATTGCTGCACTTGAAATATAATCACAAAATTTTCATCTCCCACCCTATTCTTCTAAATTATCTCCTTGTTTTATAAAGGTCTTTACCAAAACTATTTAAAAACTGTAAGCAGTATTATCTTTTTAAAACATTAACTGAATTAAAATCACAACTATACCTAAAACTCTTCAATGGCTATTTCAGCCAGTATTCCCACTGTAATTTAAAACACCTGAAAACACAAGTTAGGAGATTTATTCACTTATGGTTCTGGACGTTTCAGGGGTTCAGTCCATGTTAGGCTGGGTGAAGTCTGTGGAGCTGGGGACATGATGCAGGGAGTAGAGAGAGAAGAGTGAAAGGGCTCTTCTCTCACACCACAGAGTCTGGAAGCAAGAGAGCAAGGGGAGGAGAGTCCATATAAAATCCCCAAGGCCACACCCCCTCTGACCCCTCCTCAGCAACCAAGCCCCACCTCCAACATGGCTGCCTTGTCTCTGTGAGGCCCAGCGGGACATTCTAAATCCAAACCATAGTAGCGGCTATTCATTTTACTCAACCTGTCAAAATCCTTAACATGTTCTAGAAGCTCCCAATTCACCTAGTCTTGCTTTCCTTTCTGTTTGCTTGTTTTTAAAGCCTCCAAGTCTTGGGCTTTCTCTCTGTCTGAGATACTGTTTGAATTCTTATTTAAAAGCAGTCTTCTTGTGATTTTTGCCGTTTTCCCATTTTTAGAGAAAATTTATCGAAGAGGCCACTCAATATTTGTCCCCAATTTGTTCATCTTTCTCACTTTTACATATTTTCAGAGAGCAGCCATGTTCTCAACATAAATAATTTGGGAACAAGGTAGTCTCTTGATAACTAAAAGTTCCTGAGACTTCAAAAATGGGACCAAAAATTTAAAGTCTTTCACTTAATTTTCCAGTATAAACAAAAGTGGGGATTGAACTCAGAAACTGTTAGTGGTAGTCATTCACCTGTGGTAAGATACATGAAACAATATGAAACAGCAGCCTTCTGTGCTCATGCCACCCTCTCCCATCAGGAAATCCCTAGGTTCTCTTCCATACTTTCTGTAATCAATAGCACTGGCCTCTGTGCAAGACCCAGTTATATCCTGACCTCATATTTCCCAAGGCACCCTGGTATCCTAATCATAAATATATTGAAACCCCTATTAAGACACTTCTACTTTACTGATTCACTAGATTAACCAACATTCTCCATTCCCTCTGAAAAAGTAACTGAAAAACAAACTGATTTAGTGTATTTATCAGCTTTCTGTTACTACAACAAAACACCCGAGGCAACTGACTTTATAAAAGAAAGGTTTATTTAGCTCAGAGGTTTGAGGGCCCAAATTCAAGATTAGGCAGTCCTGTTAAATTGGCCTCTTTGGGGGTAGCATATTTTGGTGAAAGGTTATGTGAGATTAATCAGCCACATCTCAGACTAGATCAGACAAAGACTGACAGAGACTGGGGCCCCACAATCCCCTTTGAGGTGACACCCCCAAAGACTTAAAGACCTCTCACTAGACCCTACCTCTTAAAGGTACACAGCACCTTTCAATGTCATCCACCTGGGGACCAAGTCTTTATATATGGAGCTGTCCAGAACACTCATCCAAACCAGAGCACTTCTCTTTGCAGTTATGGCTGACACTTATGGTCAGTAATAAGTCTCTGTCTGGTACCTCCCACCCGCTCTTGATCCTGCATTTGAATTCAGTGCTTATCTAGAGTCAGCCTTCTTTGTTTTCTATTTTGCCAAATTTCATATTACTAAAGTAAATTACCTACTGCAGAAACCAATAAAATTTGAATACATAGCCGGGCGTGGTGGCGCATGCATGTAATTCCACTACTTGGGAGGCGGAGACCAGAGGATCCGGGTTCGTGGCCAGCCTCAGCTACTTAGTGAGGCCCTCCGCAACTTCCTGAGACCTGGTTTCAAAATAAAGGTTAAAAAATAGGGCCGGGGGTGTAGCTTGGAGGTAGAACGCCCTGGGTTCAATCCCCGGTACCACACACAAAAAAAATTTTGAATACATAAATAAGAACAATTGCTTTTGACTTGGAAACTAAATTGAATACTCTGGAAGGACTAAAAAAATAAAATATTTTTAAAATACTATAGAGATAGATATGGGCAAGTCAATTCTAAAAGACTGGGGGGGGCATTTTTTTCTTAGATAAAATCATGCCATTTATATTTGGTCCTATATCAAAAGTTTGGGAAACAAATATGCACCGTAGTATTTAAGTTAAAATAAAATATTTCAGTTAGAAATGTGTCACTTTTTTGTCCACAATTTAAAATGGATTTTAATTAATCAACCAATTCCCAAGCCCTCTTACATTTGATGATAGCAATTTTGCTCTCCTCCTATTGCTTAAAATTGAACTAATAAGTTTGTTATTATCCTTCACCCCTTTTCCCTCCCCTAAAAACCACTTAAATTCATGATTTCTCATGAACATTTATCTATTTTTCCATATTTAGAGACGTCAAGGAAAGGCAGAAAACATTATATTGGGAGATGTGTTCAGAGGCAGGCAAGTAGGACTCAATATGATGTTAAAGTTTGGCCAGGTGAGATTTGTTTTCTTACAAGGAATGAATTCACTATTTCTTTAAGGAATATAAACCAGTGTTACAGTGTTTTTTGTTTATTTTATTTCTGCATTAATATTTCACTGTTGGATAAAAGGATTTCAAGTGGCTTATAGTAAAAATTCACCAAGACTGAACCACTAAAAGAGAATTGTCTTTATGTAGTGTTTATGGCACTCCAATTCTATATTGTATTAAAAAATGTCTTTGCATTTTATTTATATTTTGGACTTCAGTGCTATTCTAAAATCAACTTTTTTGCAACTTGTATTTAGTCACTTCTAATTCTATTAATGACTACAGCTTCCTGACCCTAGGAAGATCACAGTCCTTGCCCATCTTGTCAGTCTGTTCTTACATGTTAAAAATTAGAAATTGTAGGCAATTTTTAGAAAGAGCTCTGCAAAATGCATACATATTTTCTTTCTTTCTTCTCTCCCTCCCCTCCTCATGTTTACATAATTTAAAAGAATAGGAACGTTATATGACCTATGGCGCAAATTTTTTAAAGCCATAAAGAAAAATGTATCTATAATATTTTTTTTTTTGCGGTACCAGGGATTGAACCCAGGGGCGTTCTACCTCCGTGCTACACCGCCGGCCCTATTTTTTTATACTTTATTTTGAAACCGGGTCTCACGAAGTTGCGGAGGGCTTCACTAGGTAGAGAGAGAGAGAAAGAGAGAGAGAGACAGGGAGAGAGAGAGAGAGCTGAGGCTGGCCGCGAACCCGGATCCTCCGATCTCCACCTCCCAAAGTACTGGGATTACAAGCGTATGCCACCACACCCGGCTATAATAATTCTTAATACATGGTGTGATTTTCTTCTGTTCAGCTGTTTACAATATATATGTTCTTGTGAATGGGAACGTGGTTGATTTTGAAGATAACTGTGATAGAGATTTTGCTTTTTATGTGTGGCTAGAAGATCTATAGAGAGTAAAATTTAGGACTTGTCTACTTATTGATTTTGTAATTTCAATCTGAAAACTTCATCACTGTTTTTTTGCCACCCTACACCAAGACCATGCCAGTTTAATAGCTATAAAATTTTGTTCCAATTTTTCTGCAATAATTTTAAGGCTATCAAAACTCTACCACATTGCTGTGTGTCTAATTTACTGACTCTATAAATCTGCCCATTACTTGATTGTCAACAGTGAACTCACGACTTTCTGGCAGACATTTTAGATAAAGGAGTGGACTCGGGACCTGTATTCTTGGATGAGGGCAACCTGATACCCCGACATATGCTTCAGCCTGGGATCCAATAGCAATGATCTTGGATCACGGGCCAGTAGAACCAAAGGATATTAATTCAATATGACATCTATAGTTATTACAAGTGTCTGAGTGTTAGTGTGGAAGAAATAAAGTATTGGAATTTTGGATTTATATTAGCTCTGCATTCTATCAGTTTGGACCTCAAAATATATTTAGCTTTAGTTGGTCAAAATAAATAGTGCTTTAAAAAAAAGTCCAATGTGACTGATGTGGGATTTTTATAATAGATCCACACATAGAACATAGAAGATCAAATATCTATTTTACCTAATAAAATGTCCATTTAAAAGAAAAAGTTGAAGAGGTTCATTACAGTTCTGGTCTGCTCATTCCATTAAAGAAATTATTAAAGATAGCTTCAGGATGTGGCTAAAGTAATGAAGTGCTCAGAGTAATGTCTTATAAATGTCATTCTTACAACTAATGACTTCTGAGTAGTCATTTTAAATATTAAACCTTTTAGATTTATCTTTTTTGCATACTTATGATTTGGAGAAAGGAACTTCCTTCTTATAAAATATGTAGCCCCATATGCATTTGTATGAATGCATGTTTGCATGTATGTGTAGAGGGCACTTAGACTTGTAATCCAGAGAGTCAGGTTGATTCTAATTCCATCGATGTGTATTGTAATTTGGAATGAATAGATATAATTAAAATGTACCCAAATTCATACTTATAGCAGTCTTCATTTGTATATTTAATTCTTTCTGAATTTCAGCAAAAAAGAAGGTCACATTCAAGTAGAAGAAAATTGTAAACTTCAGGAGGGTAGGAGCCCATAAATATTTTGCTGTGTTCTGTATGCCCACAGTTCCAAGGAGATTACCTGGGATGTAATTTAGGACTCAGAGGTGCAAGCCCCAAAATAAGAATGCCTTACTGGGAAACTCATACTGCCACTTGTTCCCTATGTGATGTTGGGTGCACTAGGTATTTTGTTCAAACTTCAGTTTCCCCAAACATAGAAATGACCTGTTATCCTCTGCTGTGTCCATGTTTAGCCAGTATCTATTCTTGTCATGTGGGATTACTTCTGTCCCATCATGGTCCTTCATGCTTGATGAATTAAATCAGAAATTCATCTAATTTTTGTTTCCTTCACCAATATAGTCCAGCCAAAAAATTACATTTTCAAATCTACCTCAAATGCTTTTCTTGAATATTTAACAAATTGATCTTATTCAGTATAGTTTTTATGTCATCTCACATTTTTTATGTCCTTATGGTAGCATAATGACAGTTTTGACCTTTTAACTCAAATAGTGTGTGTGTGTGTGTGTGTGTGTGTGTGTGTGTGTGTGTGTATGTGTGTGTAGAAAGTGAATAAGGATACTGATTAATATAGTAGAACTATGCTTTTCCTGCTAAGGCTTAAATTTACTGCACATTACTCTAACTCCCACAATTCACTTTTTATTTCTTAAAAAGTCGCATCTTAATATAAAGAGCATTATGTATTATTTTCTCATTAAAACCTCATATAAACCTCATTAAAATGAGTTTTTTTGTTCTTTCTGTTATTTTCATGACATTCTCCATTTTTTTCAGAGCTGCAAAATTTCTCAAAGGGACTGAGCTTAAATTTAGTCTTAAAGGATAAAAAGAGATTGGCCATGTAAAGGGATAGATACAAGAGAAGATAGAAGGGAATCCATTCTATATGGATAAAATATAATCTCTTCAATTGTAGTGAGATTAATTGGTGAGGGTTTCTCTACCTGCTGTGGAGTCCTAGAGATGAGGTGACATTTATCTACTTAGGAGTGTTAATGACTCCATCAACATTATTGGCAGCACTGAAAACTGCAGAGTTCACCAAAGTGAGGGATTAAACATGATCCATTCGCTTTGATGATGAAGAGTTCACTGGAACCTGTGCAGTAGAATGGCAGGAATGGTGTTCTATCATCTGAGCCTCCTGGCAGAGGAATGAGAGGTCAATGAGAAGAAGTAGTGAGGGTGGTAAGTTTAGATTCCTGCTATTCAATAGTGGTCTAAGCACCAATTGTATCAACCAATTATATCACCTGAGAACATATTAGCTATGTAGACTCTCAGGTACCTCTTCACAACTACTACATCAAAATGTGCATTGTCAAAACACATTCAGGTGATTTCTCACTGCAATAAAGTTTGAGAAGCATTGGTATAGATACTGTTTCAAGAAAGCTATGAAAAGAGACAAAAATAAGGAAATAGAGGAGGATATATAATTCATGAATTTCATCATTATTATGGAAAAGACTGAACATATGAGAAATGAAGATGGACAGGTTTGAAACATGGTTTACATATAATACGAAAGCAAATATTAGCAAAAGGTGTTGTTTTCAGTGGGTTTCAGAGAAATTAAGATATTTTTTCAAAGTTATGAAATAAGATGTAGAATAGCATTTCAAATGCAGACTGCCAGCAGAACTCATGTCCTTTACTCATGGTTGAAGTTGACTCTTAATGAGAAGAAATATATTTAATTAGGCAATAGATGAAATCTATGATGGTTATGATGTTTATTTTGGTATTATCATCAATGATACCAAATTGCTTACTTTATTTTCCAACCATTTAATCTAAAAAAAGCAAGCCAATTTGGCTGATAAAATAATCAGTAGAATTTTTTTTTAGAAAATATTTTGTGAGATGGTGCATTCCTAACAGATGTACTTGTTACTATAGCTGCTACTCCTTTTGGAAGCTAAATATTGTGCAAAACTTGAATTAAAATGTAATTTCAAACAAACCTGCTCAGTCTCCTATCTGGCAAAATGTGAACACTGTGGTTTTCATCCTAGATAATCTTCCTGTTTGAGGTACCCTGTTTTGTAACCACAGAGCTAACTCCTCTTGATTGTCCTTAGATAAAGGAACTTGCCTTCCCTCTCCTTGGGCATTCCACCTTCAGTGAGTGCAAGAGCACAAAGACCTAGCCCTCTTGCTTCAATTTGATAGGATGTAGAGAGCACCTGATCTCCAGATTGTTATGTTAAATCAGCGGGGGCTTCTGCTGCAAATGCATTATATTTCAATTCAGTGGTGTGCTGGAGCCTTCTGTACTTTGGGGACCAGAGAAAAAATTGTTGGATTTATTTATAAAGGAAGACATTTTTCCATTTTTGGTTTATAATTTTCCTTTGGTTTGAGGCAGATGATAAACATCAACATTCCTATTCTTAAATTTTTGCATGAATTTGTTGCAGAATGTAATTAAATAAGTTGCACAAGTGGCATTTTATCTTTTTCCTCTTAAAAATCTTAGTCTTGACATAAAATTCCAACAGTTCATGCTTTCTGACATCTCAGCTGTTAAGAGGATTGGACATAGCTCTTTAATTCAGAAGATTAAATTGGCTTTAACAGAAAGAGTAGGGCTTGGTTTTCTTTCAGAAATTGCCATGGGAACATGAGTGTTGTAAAGGTATTATAACTCTCATCTGAAGCATTTCACATAATTTGGAATATCTCAGACAATGACATTCAAAACCTCCCAAGCATGATCATCTAGAATATTAAGGTCAGAAGACCAGGCTGTTTTGTAATTTAGCACTGTTCCAAGTATTCCAGTGGCACCAATTCAGTAAATTTTAACTTCAATTGGTAGAGCGTTTAAATCAGTGGTACTTTCTAAAAGCCTAATTAGCTTAGAATATGCATGGTAAAAAAAAATGTATTGAGTCCAAATATAAAACAACAAAATTCTATCAAGAGAAAAGAAAAACCCCCAAAGTTATAGAAGATGAAATTGAACCAGTAGTTTTTCTTACAGTCACATAAGCATTAAAAACATCTTTTAGAAAAGAATACCTTTGGAAATAAGATTCTATAGTGATTTCAAATGTGAAATTGTAATCTTTGACATATTACTAACTTTGCGTGCCATCTACTTGGTTAACAGGGGAACCAAAAGATTGCTTTTTCCTTCTTCCAGTACAGAGCATAATTTTTGCATTTCATCCAGGCTTATTGCTACTGGCAGTATGGTAAGAAAAAATCCGAATGCAAGTTATTTCTAAAATTGAGATATGTTTGTGTTTCTTCTTCATTTCACTTAAATGCAGATGAAAACAATTTCATTTAAGATGTGTAAAAAGACAACTTTTATTTCTAGCTAAAATCCTGCTCCTTTTATCTCCTACATATAAACAAACAACTGCCTTTAAATTGAATGTTAGTGTTCCTCCAAAATTCATATGTTGATACCCTACCCTTTAATGGGATAGTATAGCAAGGTAGGGTCTTGAGAGGTATTTAGGAATAGATGACATCATGAATGTGAAGCTTTTGTGAATGGGATTGTTGTCCTTACAAGAGCCCCAAAGAGCCTCTTCACCCTTCCTGCCATGTGAGGGTGCAGCAAAAAGACAGCACTCATGAGCCAGTCCTCATCAGACACTGAATCTGCCATCCTGATCTTGGATTGTCCAGCCTCTGGAATGGTGTGGAAGCAAACTTTGTTGTTTGGAAGCCACTCTGTGATATTTTTTTTATAGCAGCCCAAACAGACTATGGCAATCTGTATATAACTCAAGTATAAAACAAACATTTTTTCATGTAATCTTCTTTTTTCTAATCACTAACCAATTGTTTTTTCTTCCCTCATTATTTTGTGAGCATTTGAGATTACCTTATCTTTAATTGCTCATGAATTTTTGGTTTCTAAGAACATAGATAACCTATATTTTCCGAGACAACTATTACAAAATACATTATTTTTCTGATATTTTGATACACGTTCTAACTTACCAAAAAGAACATCATTTTCTCCAAATTCAAGACTTCCTATTAGTTGTTTTCTAATTGGTGTAGGGTTAGATTCATTATGTCTTAAGTAAATACATCTGAATGTTGAGTTATTTATTCTTACTGAACTGCTCTTAAACATTCTTTAGTATGTACAGGCTTCCCAAGAGAGAGTAACTGGAACTGTTTAGAGTACTGTAGATTTAACTACCTGGTGCAGGGAAATTACTCAGAAGACGCATGATATAAAACGTAGCAGCCTGGACTATTTATTTTATTTTGTCTCTCCATAGAAAATAAATATGTGAAGGTAATTGTACTTTCAGCAATTAAAAAAATAAGCTACATGAAAATAATTTTCACTTAATGGGAAATGCTTCAGAGCAGATTTCCCATTTCATAGCATAACCCATTTCTGAGTCTCTTATTGCAATCTAATTAATATTAAAGACAAAGTTGAAAACATTTTTTATTATTTTTCTCCTTCAATACCTGGAACAAAGAAAAATTTATGACTATATTTTAATTTTATTGCTTCTGAGCCTTTCCTAAAAATGAACTGGCAGATGCCATTAGTAGGTTAATTGATTTAATAGTGTTCCTTTGAATAAACTAGCATTTCTGACTTGAATTGCTCTCTCAATTGATTGGTACTCTATACTAGGATTCTATAAAATGTATAGAAAGAGCAAGAATGAATTCAGCCCTGGATTTTTCAGCTAATTCATTAGCATTTAGAAGTCTAAGAAATTACTGCATTTTCAATTTGTTAAATACACAGCATTTGTTAGTAATAATTAGGCACGTACATTGCTTTTACAAAGGCTCTTTAAAATGCAGTCTTGTAAAAATGACAATAGAAAGAAAAGTGTGTTAATAGCCTAGTGGTGTGTTTATTTTTAACTGCCAGCAAGTAGATCCTCCCAGGAATTTCCAGGATAGAAGAATCAAGATGACTTAAGGTAACTTTCAGGGCAATTTCAAGCCAGGTGTGGTGACACACACCTGTAATCCCAGTACTTAGGAGGCTGAGACAAGAGGACCACAGGTTCAATGACAGCATCAGCAACTTAGAGAGACCCTGTTTCACAACAAAAAAATAGAAAGGGAAGAAGAAGAAGAAAAAAAAGCAAGTCCTCACAGGGCAGTCTCAGTCGCAGGGAGGAAAAAAAAGAAAGAAAAGGGACTACCCGAGAGAAACACTAAGGCAGTAGCTACGACCAGCGAACCCAGAATGAGAAGGCCCACTCTGGTTGTAATCTGTTTCCCAGAGAAAAAAGCTTAAGTTTTGTAAAAAAAAAAAGAAAGATTGCTGCTGCTTACTTTAGAGGGCTATTGAATTCACAATTTGGCTAATGGCCAAATGATCACTATCACTATTATGGTCTGGAGTCCAAGCCAAAACCAAGTATCATCACTATAGACAAGTTTCTGGGAGTTAGGGATTAATGTGAAGTTGGAGTATAATGATTCATTATTATTAAAATTACATTTAATTTTTTTTTTTTTTTTT
>PVJS01058637.1:0-11723 GCA_004027185.1 Glis glis | reverse complement strand
GTAAGGCGTTTGGCGCTTTTTACTTTCCTCTGTTTTGTCTTCTGGCTCTGATTTCGTCGCGTTTCAAACTTTTCGTTGTTTATTTCAAGTTTGTGTTGCTTTTCTTCTGTGGAGAGGTTGCTTTCACAGCGAATGAGGTGTGCGTCTCAGAGAGATCATAGCGTGGTGTCTCCCTTGGACGCCATCTTGGATCCCCTCTTCCATCATGTGCCTATTCTTTTTTTTTGAAACAGGGTCTCACTAAGTTGCGGAGAGCCTCACTAAATAGCTGAGGCTGGCCACGAACCCGGATCCTCTGGTCTCAGCTTCCCAAGTACTGGGATTACAAGTGTGCGCCACCACGCCTGGCTATTTATTTTATTTTATTTATTTTTTAGTTTTGGTAGTGGGGATGGAACCCAGGGGAATTCTACCTCCAGGCTACACCCCAGCCCTTTAAAAAAAATTTATATCAAAACAGGGTCTCTTGCTGGGAGTGGTGGCGCACACTTGTAATCCAGTACTTGGGAGGCTGAGACTGGAGGATCCGGTTTCGCGGCCAGTCTCAGCTACTTAGTGAGGCCCTCCACAATTTAGCGAGACCCTGTTTCAAAGTAAAGAATTAAAAAATAGGGCTGATGGTGTAGCTCGGATGTAAAATGCCCCGGGTTTGATTCCCAGTACCGCCAAAAAAAAAAAAAAAGTTGAGAGGCTGTCCTTGAACCTGTGATCTTCCTGTCTCAGCCTCCCAAGTACTGGGATAACAGGCATGTACCACCATGACTGGCTCCGTTTTTATTTTTAAAATTTTATTTTTGGGCTGGGCGTGGTGGCGCACGGCTGTAATCCCAGTACTTGGAGGTTGACCAGGAGGATTGTGGGTTCGAGGACAGCCTCAGTAAGTAGGGAGATTCATCAACCTAGCGAGATCCTGTTTCAAAAAAAAAAAAAAAGGGCTGGGGATGTAGCTTGGAGGTAGAATGTTCCTGGACATTCAATCCCCAGTACCACAAAAAGAAAATTTTTTTCTTTTTTTAGACAGGGTCTTGCTAAGTTGCCTGGGCTGGCCTCAGACTTGTGATGCCTCAGCCTCCCCAGTTGCTGGGATTACAGGTGTGCACAACTGCACCTGGCTTTCTACTAAAAACTCATAAGTGGTTCCTGGAATAGACTCTTATATTGTTCACTGTTATTAAGTATCCTTTCCTGTAGAAGGACTTAAGGCCTGGAGGGCACAACATTGCTTTGGCTAATAAAATGTACACAGAAATTGCACATGTCACCTAACAGGCAGAAGCTTTAACTATAGCCTGCTTCTCCATATTCTTGTTCCCTTTGCTAAGGCTACTCACAGTGTTCCACATCATGGATGCATTGGCCCTAGAATAAGGACAATGACATCCCAAGAGCAGAGCTCACTGCTGACCTCTGATGGACACATTTATTTATTTATTTTCTTTTTTTTTATATGTTTTTATTGGTGTATTGTAGTCTCACATCACAATGAGTATCAGTTTGGTATTAACATACAAGGACACAGCTCTTGGTGTCCCCCCACCCCCCGGACACATTTATGAATGAGATGTTCACGCTTGCAAGCCAGTGACATTCTGGGGTTGTTTGTTATCAGAGCGTAACCTAGTTTACCTGAATGACACAGTTCTATATTGCTCTTGGGATAAAGGTCAGGATCTTCAACACAGCCTACACATGATCTGGTCCCTGCCTGCATTTCTAACCTCAGCTTGTGCTACTCTTTCTGCTATTCATTATTGCCCAGTCATAGAGAATTTCCTTTAGTTCTGTAAACTTCCCCATTTCTTTTCTTCTCAGGAATGTTAAAAGTGCAAGGAATACTATTTTCTCCACTCTTCACTGGCCAACACTTTATCTTTCTGGTCTTAGCTTAACTATCACCCACTTCAGAAAGGCCTCCCCTTGTTCTCCAATATATATTAGGTTCCCTGTTATGTTCTCATAGAAAGCTTATAAATTGAGATGAATGGGAAAAAGGGAAGTTGCATTCAGATCAGTTTATAATTATTAAATGAGTTATTATTTTTCTAAGTAATATTTTCAGCTGTGAGTGACAGACTACCCAATAAAAAGTGGCTTAAATAACAGAGGTTGAATTGGTCTGTCCAAAGAAGCCCAGTAGAAGCTAGCTCCAGAATTGGTTCCCTGGTGCAGTGATGGTATCAAGAACCAGGGCTCTTTTTACCCATCTGCTCTGTCGTCCTCAAATGTTGGCTAACACTTTCAGCCTTGCTGACCCAGTATCACTACAGATCACAAGGAAATGTTGAGTAATATCAGTTCACAGGGAAAGGATTTAAAACAGGAGCCCAGAATAATACTCTTGAATTTCAGCCCAACCAAAATTTAGAAATGTGCAGAAAATGTACTTGTTTTGAGTGAACTGCTCTTTATCCTAAGCCCCATCTTTTAGATAATGGCAAAATGAGAAAGAAAAAAAGTAAACCAAATATCTAATTTGTTTCAAAGCTTAGATAAGCAACGGAATTAGTCCCTTTGAAAAGTACTTACTTTCTCTCCTACAGAAGCATTTGCTCACTAATTCTCTTCTTAAGAGAGGATCCAGGACTCTGGATGTGACTTCTGTGGCACTGGGCAAAGGGACACACAGCCTGTGCATATCCTTAGAGCCTGCTGGTGCGTATCTGCTGGTCCCTGGAGTTCGGTGCTGGTTCCCACTGCGTGGTTCTGTGGCTAGTTTGTTCTTTGGTTTGCACAATGTTTCTGGCATCTCTCTGTGGCTGTTGTGATTATAGATACCTAAATTTCTCACCAGATCTTTTGTCTAGCCAGCCCACAGATTCCCAAATTTATTGGCTTACCATCCTCTCTTCAGAAAAAAAAAAATACGCAGTGTCCCCGTAGTTACTTCCACTGCCCCCTTATATTTTGGGAGGAGGGTACTGGTGATTGAACTCAGGGGCATTCTACCACCAGACTAAACTCCCAGCTCCATTTTATTTCTTATTTTGAAACAAGGTCTCACTAAGTTGCCTAGGGCTTTGCTAAATTGCTGAGGCTGGCAGCCAACCTGGGATTCTCCTGTCTTAGCCTCCCAAGTACTGGGGTTACAGGCATGTGCCACCACCCTGGCGCTCACTGCCCCCTCATTTTTATTCAATGTCCCCTAATTACACCCGAGGCTACTACACCCCCTACTCACCACCGGCCCAGCAACTTTTGGAATCTTTCATCTAGCCTATTGACTAGCCATTACACAAAGAGATGGGTTCCTGATTTCTTTGTTCACCTACCCTGAATTTGTGTACACTTAAAAAAAACATATTATATACACTGCAGTCCTCAATTCAAGTTAAATATTAGCTTATTTCCCCCTCTTATAAATATAAAATGAAGTCCTAAAATTTCCTTCAGTTACTAGGGGTTTGGATTTCAGCAACCTGCTGGGATAGGTGATGGATCCTTGGCTCAGGACGAGTCAGGAAGACAGACCTGACCAGGAGGTCCACGTGGAGGCTTATCTATGACCTTGGTTTTGACAACAACTGGAAAAAAAATTCCCATTCGTAACCATGGGACTACTCTTGGCCAGTGTGGAGTTTAGGACTGTGCTCTCTGGGATTCTCCAACCAAACATAACTGGGGGAGAGGAGACAGAAAGGGGTCCCCAGCTAAGACTGGCAGAGCAGACGCGGCACCAGGCAGATGCGGAGCTAGCGGGAACCCTCCCTGCCCGCGGTTCAAACCCGAGTGCAGTGCGGCCGGGTCGGGCGGTTGCTGGCGGGAGTCTCCCCGCGCCCCTGCCCAGCCGCACGCCGCCCGCAGCTCTCCCACTCTCGCAGGCTCCTTGGCACGGGGTCACCGTCCTGCGCAGGGTGTGGGGCTTCCTGCTGCCCACTGTGGCCGGCCAGGACGACGACGAACCCGACCGCCTTGTTGAAGAGCCCTTCCAGAAGCCGGACCATGGGGCCAGGATTGTGGGCATCGCGAACTTCAGGAAAGTTGGAAAGCCATGGGCGTCCCTCTGGGCGAGGACAAGAAGGTGGGTCATGGTGGCGTCCAGGCAGCAGAGGGTGGGGTGCGTGGGTCGAGGCCGGGGTAGGGTGGAGAAGGCACCCTCAGTCCTTCCCCAGCTCTCCTGGGGGCCCGGACGTCTTCGTGTGATGACCCAACTCTCGGTACACTTTCTACATGTTGGTTTCCTGTTAGTGAGCTGCTTCCGTGAAACACAGCGAATCTTTTCCACCTTGCCCAAGTAGGGTCCAAGTCCCCCAAATGTGGTACAAGGCCCGGTTGCCCTACTGTAACATTAACCCCACCCCGTCCTCACCAAGTAAGCCAGTTGTCCTGGCCTTCAATTCTGTTAGCTCTTGGGAACTCTGAGGGCCCTGTTGGTGGCCTTGACAACTCATCTGGAGTTCTCTCCAAAGGCATCCCTACTTGGAAAATGTAGCCTGCCGCCTGCACAGGAGCTTGCTCCAAAGGCTTGCTTGGACAAGTGCTCACCTTGCAGCACAAATGGCTTTCTGGGGCCTTCCCCTGTTCATTTGCCATTTGGCTGATGTAGGGAGGGGATGATACGCTCACACTAATACATTCATTACAATCACATATTTTCAGTTTAACCGTACACTGAAGAAATATCTAAACAGGGCGTGGTGGTGCATGCCTGTAATAATACCAGTACTTGGGAGGCTGAGACAGGAGGATCCCAGGTTGCAGGCCATCCTCAGCAACTTCACCACACCCTGTTTCAAAATAAGAAGGGCTAAGGATTTAGCTCAGAGGTAAAATACCCCTGGGTTCAATACACACAAACACGAAAAAAAAAAGAAATATGTATACTATACTATATTATACTACAATACAATACTATATGGTATAGAATTGTCATGAAGCTGACTATAAATAATAACTATTGTATTTTCAGGGGCTCTTACTTAAGTATTGTCTTTGTTTTACTTTAACTTTCTGTAAGAGACTACAAGGCCCAGGAGTATCTGAGGGTGTGTGGGGGTTGGGTGTGCATGTTTGAAAAGGGGATGGTGATCCCAGGTTTTGTACAAGTCTTTTTCTTGTGAAGAAATGGAATTAAATTCAGAAAGAGAAAATAAATAGTGTTTAATAAATTTCTATCAGGCAGGCTTGAATTAAATGACGGATAAAAAGGCAAATGTCTCTGAGTCTAGAAAAACATAAAGTTAACACAGTAACACTTAGTGTTAAGTGTATATTTCTTAGGATTTGTAAAGTGCATGCCAGAGAAATGGGGTAACTACATAGTATGAATAATGGTGTACCACATAGAAACTGATGATTTGTTCCCCGAGGACTATCCAACCACAGGTGACAGTCTAAATTATAGTCAACATGCTTTGCTTTCACTGGATTCTGAGTGTCCAAACTTTTCTGATGCATTCACTTTTCATTATAATGAAATGAAACAGAAAAGAAACTGGTGATGTTATATTTTCTTTCTGAATATAACCCCAGGTTCTTATGATATCATCTCTCTTCTCAGTAAGAGCGGGGTCCTCTCCTTCCTCAGACTATGCAGAGTCAGCTCTGTCTCCTGTACCTCTACCTCAGTGGTCCCAGCCAGGGGTGATTTGGCCTCCCAGAGACATTTGGCAGTTGTGACAATTTTTTTTTGCAGTACTGGGGATTGAACCCAGGGGCATTTTACCTCTGAGCTATACCCCAGCCCTATTTTTTCTTTATTTTTTGAAACAGGGTCTCACTAAGTTGCGGAGGGCCTCACTAAGTAGCTGAGGCTGGTGGCGAACCTGCAATCCTCCAGTCTCAGCATCCCAAGCACTGGGATTACAAGCATGCGCCACCACACCAGGCTCAGTTTTGACATTTTTGATCATGACTCTGTATGCATGTATGTGTATGTGCGCTTGTATGTTATAGTAGCATCTAGTGAGGAAGGACCAGGAATGCTGGTAAACATGCTATGATGCAGAGGACAACAAGGAATTACCTGATCCCAAATGTCAATAGTGTTGAGGCTGAGACACCCTCTCATTCCAGCTGTAAGTCCCTAGTGTCTTTGCTTCTCCCTGCCAGTAGGTGAACATGTCACTTACTTCACTGGCTAAATGCAAATGAGCCCACACAAACTCCTTCAGATATCTGGCCCTCTCATAATTTCCTCTGCTGAAAAATGGGGATAGTTATAGTACTTACTTCATGGGATTGATGATTAATGAGCAAATAAATGAAAACTGCTTAAAATGCTTACTTAGCTTAAAACAGTTAGCTTCAATATATTTAATACATCAACTGTCATTTTACTTTACGCCTATGCTCACTCCCCCCCTTATAATCTCAGGAGCGAGGTGTTTCTTCTCCAGCTCAATGTTGGTTCTTCTGCTGGCATTGACCTCATGTCCTCTTACCTCCTTTAATAGAGGAAAAGTGTAGCTTTCTTTATCCTGTATTTCCAAACTCTTCCTCTCTCATAACAATGATCCTCCCTTGACTCTGACTTTTCCATCTAGATAGTGTCCTGATTCTCTCCTCCCTTTGCAGTCAAGGTCTGTGACTTCTGTCTTTACTTCTCTTACTCTTCAGTTGTCTGAAAGATCACTTTTTAAGGCCCAATTATCTTAGCAAATTGACAGCTCACAAATTGACAGTTATCCTCAACTTTTGGGTCTCTCCACTTCCCTCTGTGATCAGAGTTTTGGTGAAGTGTCCCACTATCTAGTCATTCTAGACTTTTCCTTCTTCCTCACCCAACATCCAGCTAATCACTGGATCCTGTGTGATCCCTGAATATATTTCATAACCAAGCCCCTTCCTCTTCATCCTATTGCTCCTGGTAAGCCCAAGCCCCCACCATCTCTCTCACCTAAGCTATTGAAACAGCCTCATGACCGACCAGTCTTACACCCTTACTTCTTGCCATTATTCCTCTGCACTGCAACCATGTGATACTTCTGAAAAGTATGTGTGATTATTTCATGCCCCTGCTTGAAATCATTCAGGGCTTGACAGTGTCGGTGGGAAAATTGAAAGCCCCTTAGCCTTGTATACAAAACTCTTCAATTTCTGGTGGGTGTTGAGTTTGGTGGGCAGTTTGACCTTGCAGTTATTTGGAGACCAAGGCTCCCTCCCTCCTGTGGCTCTGCCATCCTCCAAAGTCTCATCATCTGCATTCAGGTGGTAAAAGTGGAATGGGCATCAAGTAATTTGTGTGGGAGGATTTTATCCGCCAGGCTCAGAAGTGGCACATGTTACTTTCATCTTATATTTCATTGCAGAGATCTTGTTCACATGCCATGCCTAACTGTAAGGAAGAATGAGAAATGTAATCCCAAAGAGGCACCAATGGTGCCCAAGGAAGGTGAGAAGGAATTTCCATAGACATCTCGTGGTCTCTGCTTGCACATCCCTCATACCCCACTGCCCCTTTGTTTTCTCACCTTTTGCTATTTGTTTTTTGATATTCAACTTGAATCACCTCTTCTCTGAATATTTCCATCATCCCTATCCCTCCTTGAGAGCCTACCACTCACATCTCTGTTCCCCACTGAACCTTGAATATTTTCTTTTTTTTTTTGGAAATGGAGGTTGAACCCAGGGACATTCTACCTCTGAGCTACACCCCCAGCCCTATTTTTTATTCTTTATTTTGAAATAGGGTCTCACTAAGTTGCAGAGAGTCTCACTAAGTAGCTGAGGCTGGTCACGAATCTGTGATCCTCCTGTCTCAGCCTCCCAAGTACTGGGATTACAAGCGTGCCACCACACCAGGCTATATATACTTTTAAAAATGTATTATTTCTCGTTTTAAGACCAAGTGGTGACATACTGCATTTTCTTTGATCACTATTTTCTAATCCTTCCATTTTGGAGATTTGTGATATCAATAGATGTAGCCCTAGTTCAATAATTTTAACCCTGTATGGGTTCCATTTAATAAATATAACTCAGTTTACTTCTGATGATGGTCATTTAGGTTTTGAAAGAAATGTGTTGCTAATACAAAGCAATGATGTAATTAATATTCTTGCATACATCTCCTTATCTATTACTTGTAGTGGAGTTGCTTGGTTGTAGGGTCTGTGGTGATTTAACTTTGATCATATATTCCAAATTGCTCTGCAAAGTAGTTGTATCAACAGATTCCTACCAGCAATATATTTCCTCTTCAACACTTGATCCTGTAGTCTTTTACTCTTTTAATTTTTTCCAAACTTATAGGTCAGAAACATTGTCTTATTGTTGTTTTAATTTTACTTAATGTAATTAATTATATTCTTTGATTACTAGTGAGATCCCATATCTTTTCATGTATTTGGTAATCATTTGGGTATTCTTCTGTGAATTACCCATTCCTGCCTTTTGCCTATTTTTCAGCTGGATTGGTTGTTCTTCATGGCTTGTAGGTATTTTTTCTAAAGTTTGAATATTAACCTCATGTTGGTATGATGCATTGCAAATAGATTTTCCCAGATTGTTGCTTATTTTGAAATTTCTTTGAGATACTTTTATGTTGTGCAGAATGTAAAATTTTAATGTAGTTTTAATTGTCCATATTTTTCTTTATCTTTTCATTACCTTTTGAGAAATTTTTCCTTATCCAGGGACATAAAGATATTTGCCTATACCTCATTACATTTTTTGTTTTGTTTTTCACATTGTTCTTTAATTCACCTGTAATTGATGCTTATGTTATAAAATAGAGGCCCACTTTAATTTTTTAAAATATAATCAGATGTTCCATCACTATTTATTGACTGGTCTTTTCCCACAGATTTGAAATATTTACCTCTGCCATATATTAAATTTTCATCTGTGTCTGGGTGTGTTTCTGGTTTCTTTATTACACTGGTTGTTGTCTGTTTTGCATCAATACCACAATATCTCGTCAATTACCATCTCTTTATAATACATGTCTGCTATAGTTTGGATCTTGAATGTCCCCCAGAGGCTCATGTATTGAAGGCTTGGTTCCCAGCCCACGGCAGTATTGGGAGGTGGTAGAACCTTTAGGAGGTGGGGTTTAGTGGAAGGAAGTTAGGTCTGTGGGGGCATGCTCTTGAAGGGACCCTGGTGTGTGTGTATGTGTGTGTCTCTCTCTCTCTGCTTTCTGGCTGCTGTGTGGTAAGCAGCTTTGCCCCACCATGCATTCCCTACGATGATGCATTGACTTGCCACAAGCCCAAAGGCAATAGGCTAACCAGCCATGGACTGAAACTGCCATAACTGTGAGGCAAAATAAATCTTTCCCGCTTTAAGTTGATTATCTCAGGCATTTTGTTGTTGTGACAAGAAGCTAACTAACATAATGTCTTTATAATCACTTTAAGTCCCTGTCTTTCTTTATCTTCAGTAGCATCAATGCTGTTATTAGCCCTTTGCTCTTCTGTATAAATTTTAGAACCAGCCTGCTTAGTTACATACATATGAGTATATTCACACATATACGCTCAAACTCCCCTTTTGGAATTTGCTCACAGTTTATTGAATGTATAAATTGATTTGGTGGAGAACTGAAATATTTATGTTAACCGTTCTATTTTATAAACATTTTATATCTTCATTTATTTAAATTTTTGAAATAGAAAGGACAAGCACTATAAGTATTTAAAAATATCCATTGGATCTGCCATTTGGGAGATTTCTCAGAGAAAGCAGTTTCAGTAGGGTAGTAAAGGGCTAAATCAGACTATAGAGGGCTATCAAATGGATGAGAAGGGAGGATGTGGGGACCGTGACTATGGTTTATTGATTTAGGAAAAATTAGAAAAAGAGGACAGTTAAATTAGTCTTTTACATTTTATTTTAATTATAATTTTTTAGGGATAGAAGAGCTTTAAGGACAAGTAGCTGTCAGAGAAGGACATGTTAGATATGTTGTAGAGAGAGGAGATGACATATAGCTGATTGAGAGGGTATGGCACTGACAGCTGGAGAGGGAGAGCCTTTAACTAGGAGTCAACATCTCACCCTTTGGGTCTGGAGCACAGGAGATGAAGATGAAAGTTGGTAGAGACAAATTTAATCATTTACTAAACAAATATTTGTTCAGTGTCTGCTCTGTGTCTGACAATCATCCCTAGATGCAGTATAAAACAGATAATAAAAAATCCTTGCTCTCATGGAGCTGATAAGAGGAGAAAGACAATACACTAGATCAATAATTAAACTATGTTAGATGTTGATACATGCTAAGGGGCGGGGAACTACAGTTTAGACATGATGAGTAGAGAAGGCCGTGAGTATGACATTTGAGTAGAGTTCAGAAGGAGGTGAGAGAGGGAGCCATGATGATCTCTGGGGCCTTCTAGACAAAGCAGAAAGCAAGAACAAGGGGCCTAAGTGGGCAGTGTATCTGAGAGTTAAGGCATTGAAAAGAGGCAAGTGTGTTTGGAATAGAGTGAATGAGGAAGAGGATGGTAGAAGATGAGATCAAAGGAGTAACAGGCCAAATCACATAAGGTCTTACAAGAAATCATAAGGACTTTGACTTTTACTCTGATATGTTGTTGGATGGTTTTACACAGAATTGTGACATGGTCTAACTTGTATTCTAACAACCTCACTCTGGCTGGTGTATTAAGAGTAGTTTATAGAGCAAGGGTGAAATCAGGGAGACAAATAAGGACAGTTTTACAACACATAAAAAAATTTGAGGATGGCTTGGACCAGGATGGAGTAATAAGTGGTTGTATTCTGTATATATTTTGAAGTGCTAACAGGCTTTACTTCTGGATCATGTATGGGTATGAAAGAAAGGGAGTAGTCAAGGATAATGCCAATATTTTTGGCCTCAACACTTGGAGACTAGGGTTGTCAAGTACTCAGATTTCTAAGTAGAGATGTCAAGAGGGCAACTTGAAATAGGAGTCTGGAGTTCAGAGGAATACTCAAGCTAGAGACTTGGGAGTCATACACTTTCAAATAGTATTTAAAAGCCAGGTATGTTGGTGTATGCCTATAATCCCAGTATTTGGGAGGCTGAGGCAGGAGGATTGAAGGTTGGAGGCCCATCTCAGCAACTTAGCGAGACCCACAGCAACTTAGTGAGACCCTGTTTCAAAATAAAAAGTAAAAAGGGCTGGGGGTGTAGCTCAGAGGTAGAATGCCCCTGGGTTCAATCCCCAGTAAAACACACACACACACACACACACACACACACACACACACACACACACCAATAACTAGCAAATAGTATTTAAAACCATGAGACTGGGAGACATGATCAGAGAGAGTTCATTGCATGAATCCTGGTATTCTCCAATGTTAAGAGGCAGGGGAGATGAAGGGAACCAATAAATATGACTGAGAAGGAGCATCCAGAGAGATAGGAGGGAAACAAGGAACATACTCTGTTCTGGAAACCAAATAAAGAAAACATTTTGAGGAGGAGATGGTTCTCTCTCTCAAATGCTTCTGAAAGAGTAAGATGAGGACAGAGACTAGACTACTAGATTTAGCATAGTAGAAGCCATTGCTGGAGTAATGGTGGTGAGAGCCTGAGTAGGTTCAAAAGAGAATGGCAAGGAGCCTGGAGACAAGATAGATACCTCTTTTTTTTTTTTTTGCGGTACCGGGGATTGAACCCAGGGGCGTTCTACCTCCGAGCTACACCCCCAGCCCTATTTTTTATCCTTTATTTTGAAACCGGGTCTCACGAAGTTGCGGAGGCCTCACTAAGTAGCTGAGGCTGGCCGTGAACCCAGATCCTCCGGTCTCCGCCTCCCAAGTACTGGGATTACAAGCGTGCGCCA
>PVJS01058636.1:0-11724 GCA_004027185.1 Glis glis | reverse complement strand
GAGGCAAAAGTGGGTGGGGTGGGTGGGTCCTGAAGGGTATCAGCATTACCTTGCTCTGTTTCCCTAAGCAATGCTGGAGTATTTCCCCCAGGGGAAGGTGGAGAAGCCAATTCTGTAGAGGGTGGGGAGTCCTCATCTTCTGGTAGGTTAAACCCCTCAGAATGTTCAAATTCAATGTCCCCAGCCTCTTCAGGGTCCTCCCATACATCCCCATTCCATTTTTCAGGATTCCATGGTTTTCCTATCAGAGCCCTTACCTTAACTGCAGACACCTTTCTAGGCTGAGAATGAACCTTACATTGTAAGTCAGCGAATCTCAGGATGAGGGCCTGTGTTTGATTTTCAGCAATTTCCAGTCTCCGGCTACAGGAGACAAGATTCTCCTTTAACGCGCACTGATTAACGGTTAGATCTGATATGCTGTCCTGGAGCTTATCCTTTTCCCATTCTAATTCCTCCAATGATGCCAGGAGCAACCAGCCAACATCAGTATATTCCTTAGTATTTCGGAAATGTTCAAGAGTATGATATATAGAGTCACTAAACTCTTTGCCCCTCACAAGAGGAGTGTTAGGGTAATCGAAAGGATCCACCCTTCGTATAGCTTTAAACAGTTTACACCATGGAGTATCAGCACCTCCCCTACTAATTGAAGGATGACCTTCACTCACTTTAGACCTAATCAAATTGGAGAGCCAGCTCCGGAAGCCAGAAAACCAACTAAGAGAATACATTCTTGCAATTCTGTTATTCTAGAACCACTCCTGATACCAAAATCTGTATTGGACAGGGTTCACTAGATTAACAGAATTCACAGAATGAGTATATTTGAAAAGGGGATTTATCAGATGGGCTTACAGTTTGAAGCAATGTAGTCCCAGGTTCTGACTGCACGTGGGGAGTCAGAGGAACCAGTAGCTGGTCGAGCGGTCTAAGAGCTGGAGTCTTAGGATCGGAGCAACCACTAATTCAGTCCCAGTCCAAGACGTGAAGATCAGGAAGCTCTTTGGAGAAACGATGGTGAAGTTTCAGTTTGAAGGGCTGGAGGCTGAGAAGATCAAGAAGCTCTTCAGAGAAACGGCAAAGTCGGCGGCCGACGATCTCAGGCGAGAGCAGATGCGTTTTCCTCAGAAAGAGTTGCGTGCGCTCTATGTGGCTTCTCCCTCTTTTATCTAAGTCCTGCACCTATCAGAATCCTGCTGCCTACATTCAGGGCAGGACTTTCTGTTTAATCTGCTGTTACACACCCAAAGTCACATGATCTTGGGTGTGTCATGATCAGGTCAAGTTGACAAAACTAGATTGACTATCACAACGTGTTTATGAGGTTTCTCTGGGTCTTCCTATAGTTGATTTCTAGTTTCATTCCATTATTATCTGAAAAATGCAGGGGATTATATCACATTTTTGAACTTGCTAGTACTCACTTTGTGGCCTAGGATATGGTCTATTTTAGAGAAGGTTCCATGAGCAGCTGAAAAAAATGTGAATTCAGCTGTAGTTGGGTAGAATATTCTGTATGTGTCTACTACGTCCATTTGGTTTATGGTGTTCCTTAGGTCTGAGGCATCTTTACTGACCTTTTGTCTTGACGATCAATCTGATGGTATGAGAGGGGTGTTGAAGTCTCCCAATATTACTGTATTGGGATCTATGTGTGACTTAATGTCATAAAGAGTGTCTTTTATGAAAGTGGTTGCACCTATGTTTGGAGCATAAATGTTGATTATTGTTATATCCTCTTGCTGGATTGTTCCTTTTACCAGTAAGAAATGACTTTCTTTGTCTCTTTTGATAAGTTAAGGTTTGAAGTCTAATTAGTCTGATATCATAGTTGCTATTCCTGCTTGTTTTCGAGTTCCATTAACATGTATTACCTTGCTTCATCCCTTCACCTTTAGTTTGTATCTTTACTTGTAAGGTGTATTTCTTGCAGACAGCATATAGATGGATTGTGATTTTTAATCCATTTTGCCACCTTATGTCTTTTGATTGGGGAATTAAGTCCACATATATTCAGCATGATTATTGAGAGATGAGTTTTAATTCCTAACATTTTGCATTTTAATTTCTGTTTGAGGTTGTGTTTGTTCTTCTTTGCCTAATTGTTTGTGTGATAGAATTCATTGTCTCTCTGGTTCTGGTGTTTCTTTATTATTTCTTCTATGTAATTAATCTCTTTGAGTATTCATTCTAGTGCTGGTTTGGAAAACATAAAGTCTTTCAGCTTCTGTTTGTCATGGAAGGTTTTTATTTCCCCATCAAATTTGATAGGTATCTTTGCTGGGTAGAAATCTTGGCTGGAAGTTGTTTTCTTCCAGAGTTTGGAATATGTCACTCTAGACCCTCCTGGCTTTCATGACTTGGTTTGGAAAGTTGAAAGTGATTCTTATTGGTTTTCTTCTGAATGTTACTTGACCTTTTACTCTCACTGCCTTTAAGATTCTGCTCCAGGTTCTGTTCAGGCTTCCAGGCACTTGGGTCTCTGCAGAGTGTGGAGCTAATTGCTGCTCCCTTTTGTGGCTGATGATCTGAAGTTGCTGGTTTTACAACAGGTCACTGGCCTCTTTTTTGGTGGCCTGAAGAATCCAGAATGCCGGTATCCACCAGTGTGGTTTGACTAATATAGCGCTGCTGCCGTCTCAGCCCACACAGAAGTTCGGGTCTCTGTCGAGTGTAGGGCGAATTGCTGCTCACTTTCAATGCTGCTGATCTGTGGTTGCTGGATCTACAACGGGTCACTGGCATCTCTGCTGGTGGTGTGTGGAAGCTGCAATGTTGGTAGTCACCAGTGCGGTCCTGCCAAGATGGTGCCACTGCAGCTGCCGCCACCTTTCAGGTCTCTGTTGCGTATGGAATGAGCTGCTGCTCGCTTTTGCTGCTGCTGATCTGCAGTTACTGGATTTACAGCAGGTCGCTGGCATCTTTGTTGGTGGTGTGTGCAAGCTGCAATGCCAGCAGCCACCAGCATGGTTCTGCCAATATGGTGCCACAGCTGCTGTCGCCGCTGTCATTCGGGTCCTGTTTTATACTTTTATTGGTGCATTGAAATTATACAGCATAGTGAGAGTCAAAGTAATACATTCATACATGCACATACCACTTGGTATTATTTCCCTCCATATCCTACCCTGGTCTCTCTTCTTCCTTTCCCATATATATTAGTGCGTTTGGTAGTGATACCTTCATATATGGATGTAACATTATTTAAACTATTTTCTTCCTCAATTCTCCTTATTCTCCTCTCATCTCCCTCCCCCAGACTCTTTCTACTATTCTACTGGTCTCTCTCCTCATTAAACTGAAGTTGTTTAGTTTCTTATTTTCTCTTCTACATATGAGAGATAACATGATCCTTGACTTTCTGAGACTGGCTGATCTGTAATATTCATTCATTTTCCTGCAAATGCCATAATTTTGTTCTTCTTTATGGCTGAGTAAAATTCCATTGTGTGTATATACCATATTTTCTTTTCCTTTCATCTACTGATGGACAACTAGATTGTTTGTATAATTTGGCTATTGCGAATTGTGCTGTTCTGAACATGGGTATACGTGTATCACTCTAGTATTCTAACTTTAATTCCTTTGGAAAAATACTGAGGACTGGTATCCTTACTAACCTGAATCTTTATCAAGATACTTGACATGACTATGGAGGTTAGTTGTTTTGAGTTCTGGTTCTAATGCAGACTGACCATTAGACTGAGGGAAATTCACAGCCAGAACAATTAATGCAAAATCTTGAGTCTTACATTGTTTTACAAAACCCCGTAAATCTGTAAACAATTTGTGCTTGTTTATAATCCCAGTACTTGGGAGGATGAGACAGGAGGATTGCAGGTTCGAGGCCAGACTCTCAGCAACCTAGTGGGACTCTGTTTCAAAATGAAAAAAAAAAAAAGGTCTGGGAGTGTGTCTCAGAGGTAGAATGTCCCTGGGTTCAATCCCCAGTACCACAAAAAAGAAATAGAGAGAGAGAGAGAGAGAAAGAGAGACTCACAGATATGTCTAAGTAAGAAATAATCACAAAATCTTAAGGAAGATTTATAAATTTGACTGCATTGTAGTTCATAGTTAGATTACATTAAATGTAGATGACAGCAAAGTTTACCTTAAGACTAAAAGCACCTTAAATAAAAGAAAATACATATGTTACAAAATAAAAGAATACACTTATGATAGATAAAATAGAGAAAGCATTATTACTGAAGATATGTAAAGAATGCCAATAAGTGGTTTCCACTTTGAAATCAACACTGAGATTGCAATGTTAAACTGAGATGGGTCCCACATATTTCTAGACTTTATATTGGTCTGGGTAAGAGCTAAAGAAACATTAACCATTTTTTAACTTGTTACCATATCAGAAATAAATGCCTTTAGAGGACTTTCCATAAACCCATGCACTCTTCCTATGCAGGCAGAGAGGCTATCTTTAAGGACACTATTTTCTAAAAAATTTACACTCTAATGAGATCTGTAGATTCATTCACTAAGAACCAGGATGCCTTGGTTATCATGTATAAAGCAATTATGAGCAGGGTTTTGTGGTTTGAGTGAGATTCTTCTCATGACAGTGAAATTAAAAGTACGAAGTGCTGAATAAGAAGTGTTTTAGAGAAGGTAACATAAGATGTTTATTTGTATAGAGAAGGTAGCAGTTATTTTACTTTCAGAATGTTTTCTCTAAGAAAACCTAGATAATCCAGGTTAGAAAAAAATGCATTGGAAGCCACTGAGGAATGACTGGGGCATTTCAGAGGCAGGAGGATGAGAGAAGAGCAGACAGTTGCCAAGTGTGGCAGGCTGTGGTCACTTGCAAAGCCACCTCTGAGGACCACGGCAGAGGCTCTGCTTCTTGACAGCTCCAGGTTCCCTGAGGAAGGCTGCCTCCACTTTCTTCCTCCTCAAGACTGTCCTGTAGAGTCCTCTGCAGAACAAGCTTGAGGGTCTGCTGCCTCAGCTGCTGCCTAAACAAGCCAGTTAAGAAGTAATGATGCAGGGCATGGTGGTGCACATCTGTAATCCCAGTGCTTGGGAGGCTGAGATAGGAGGAACACAGGTTCAAGGCCAGCCTCAGCAATTTAGTGATGCCTCCAGCAATTTAGTGAGATTCTCTTTCAAAATAAAAATAAAATAGAGCTGGAAGTATAATTCAGAGGTATAACATCTCTGGGTTCAATCTCCAAAACAAATAAAAAAATAAAGTTAGAAAAGAATGAATTCCAATCAATTCGAATGCACAACCCAAGGAGTCTTTGCATGCTGTCAGGTAGGCTGTGAGAGGAGAAGACTAGGATGATTCAGAGACAAGATGGTCACATGGAGCCTGATCATTTGCATCTCCTGGAGCGTGATCAGTGAGGTTAGACTGGATGAAGGAAAATCACAAAAAAGAATATTAGGAATGCCACAGCAACAAAAACAGCATGGTATAGACATAAAAAGAGACATGTAGATCACTGGAATAGAATAGAGGACCCAGAAATAAATCTAGACATACATAGCCATCTAGTTCTTGACTAATGTGCCAAAAACATACACTGGAGAAAAGACAGCCTCTTCAACAAATGGCACTGGGAAAATTGGATATGCACATGTAGATGTTTGAAAATAGACCTGCATCTCTCATTCTGTAAAAAAAAAAGCAACTAAAGATGGATCAAAGACTTAATGTAAGAGCTGGAACTTTGAAATTCTTAGAGGAAAACATAGAGAAAGTAGTTCAAGGAAAACGAACAGGCAATGATTTCCTATTTTTTTCCAATATCTCAGGAAATAAAAGCAAAAATTAACAAATGGTATTACATTAATTAAGAAGTCTGCACAACAAAGTAAATAATGGAGTGAAGAGACAATCAATAGAATGGGAGAAAGTCTTTGCAAGATATTCATCTGTATGTGTATGTGTATGTGTGTGTGTGTGTGTGTGTGTGTGTGGGTGGGTGTGTGTGTGTGTGTGTATGCAGAATATATAAAGAATTTAACATCAAAAGCCTAATATCAAAGGAACAAGTAAAACAGTAAACAAATTGGCCAATGATCAGAAATCAGTTCTCAAAAGAAGTATAAATGGCCAGTTGTATTTGAAAAAAATGTTCAACATCTTTAGCTATCAGTGTATTGCAAGTCAAAACTCTTTTTAGATATCATAACACCCTAGTCAGAATGGCTATTATTAAAAAATGCTTATGAGGATATGGAGGAAAAGTAACCCTTATACACTGCTGGTAGGAGTAGTAAAGCCATATGTAAAACAGAATGGAGGTTCTTCAAAAAGCTAGATTTGATCTAGCTATCCTGCTCCTGAGTGTATACTGGAAGGAAATGACATCATCATACAGAAAAGATACATGCATAGCTATCTTTACTATGGCACTGTTTACAATAGCCAAATTGTGGAACCATCCCATGTGCCTGTCAATAAATGAATGGATAGAGAAAATGTGGTATCTATACACTGTGATGATGCATAGTTAGAGCTTGTTAGCCAGAGTAACTTGTTAGCTAGAGTGACTCCATACTTGTTACTCAGAATGACCTCAAACCTGGCCCTAAAACAGGGAAGTTGGCCTTGAAAAAATTAAAACAGGAGATTGGGAAGATAGTTAATGGATGGTTGTAACAACATATTGTAGCTTATTGTGTTATTGTTATCTTGCTAATTGCTATTCTTGCCTCTGTACTTTCGTTATCCTTGGCTTGGTTGATATACCTGAATACTATGGGAGCCATAGGGGCTTCCCACCCTCTGCTATGGAAACCTGCCATGGTAACCTCAGTTTCACCCTGAGATTGTATTGTATATAAGAAAATGCTGGACAGCAGTCAAGTATTGCACTTGGCTCTCATGCCTGTGTAGTCTTACTGGCCAGTAATAAAGACTCTCATTTAACACCTGTGGTGGTCTGATTAGTCTTGATTGAGATGATACCTTGCAACAACACAATGGAATATTATTCAGCCACAAAGAAGAATGGAATCATGTTGTTTGCAGGAAAATAGATGGAACTGGAATGTAATGAGGGATCCCACAGAGACATACCAGACTCCAAAAATCCAATTTTGAGGTCTTTATTTTACAACCTGTCAGGCTATACCCCTGGTGAGTGCAGCCTCGAGGCTCTATTGACGGCTGCTTATATAGCAAAATACAGTTTTACAGAATCAGAAGTTCAAGTTCACATAATTTCAGAATGATGGAACACAACTCACTTGAGACCAAACAATATATGTTTACCTTACATTTGACATTGCTTGGATTTTCTACATCTGCGTAAGCAAAGCAGCGGGGATACAGAAGCCAAGGTTAAGCATTGTGTAGCATTAGCAAATTTCACGGCGACCCTGCCTTAAGCCAAACATTCTTAGTGGAGCTTATGGCCTTGTAGTGCTCAGGGTGGCAATATGGAGTAACTAGTGTTAAAGTTCAAGCATACCTCATCTCATTTCCCACTGGTTCTTTAGGACTGTGAGACAAATCATTGGCTCATCTTGGAGAGGAGGATCATATTGTTCCCTGATCACTAGTAACTTAACAGAGATAATCCTCTAGCATACACATCTAGCGAGGCAATTAACCAAGGTCTTATAGCTAAAGCTATAAGCAGAAGAATAAGTGGGCCTGTTAAAGCAGTGATTAAAGTAATTAACCATGGGGACCAGGAGAACAGTGCTTGATCGCAAAAGCAACATGCTTTTATAAGGTCATGCACAATCCACCTTGTTTTAAAAATAATAAATTTAATCCTCTTTTATTTTGCAAAATTATTTTTTGCTAGTGAATCTATTTGTTCCTCTAGGTGGGTGATGGAGTTTTCTAAGTGTCTCCAATTAGCGTCTACTTGGACACTTAGTTTCTTAAAATTCTTGTCTTCTTTGATTAAAGCTGAGTTGTCTATAGGTGCTGACCCAGCTATTTTAGCTTCCACCCAAAGGGGAATTAACATTGGGGCTAGTGTTTGTTTAACCCCGAGTCCTTTATCCATTCCAAAGTGATTTTGGCCCTTTTTCTCACCATATAAGTACACCTGTGGTAAAATATGAGCTAGGACACAGAGAGTTCTTACTGAGTTTACCATGAGTTGGTCTGATAGGACATATTTGGTAAGGCCATTAGTACATGTGAACCAGGTGTCTTCAGGGCTGTTGGCTTTAAGGCAGCTGTGATGGATTGGGATAGCTAAACTGACTGTTTTTTTGTCTAATACCAATTTTTAACATTTTGGAAGCACAAATATAGCATTATAGTTACACAAGAATTAATTTTCACTTTAGGAGTGAAATCTAGATAACCATAGAAAACAGAGACAGTATAAAATATAGAAAATTATCTTAATAGAACCTGCCTGTAAACCACTTGAATAATTTGTAAATATAATCATATTTATCATACATGTAAACTACCCTATACAAACATTTCTTTGATGTGCTCAAACTTTCTGCGACTTGCTTTTAGCCTTCTGAATTTATCTTATTCCTTCCTTTCCCATTTGGGACAATTTTAGAATAAACTTTACTTTACCATATTCTAAAAATATTCTCCTTCCCTTTTATCCTTTCTTACCAAAAATTTTACTCATATACTTCTTTTACATCTTTCTCTCATCCCTACATACTGGGTTTTTTCTGCCATAATTCCGTTTTTTGAATTTTTGATTTGAAGGAATTTTGTACATTTTTTAACAAAATAAGTGACCAATTAAAATCATCTATCCAAGTTTCCAGTGGCCTGGACTCTAAAGAGTTACAGTTTTTCTTTTCAGATATTTACATTTTAGGCAACCTTGGACAGCAAACTTATCATGGAAAACAGAAGGAGGGGGAAAAGAGAAAAACCAACTTGGTAACTGGAATGCAGCATTTCTAGGTTCCCCCCTCTCTTTTTATCACTATTATTTTGCCTGAATTATTTTCCATTTCCCATTTTTCTAACTTCCCATATCCATTTTTGGGGTACTTTAATCTCGTGGGTGGTATCTACCATACATAACAACAGGCATAACAAGCTTTTTGTTAAGTAACCCGTTTGAACCTTATCTTTAATGGATTAGTGGTCTGAGTGATTGTCCATCTGTCCTCATTCTTGAAAGCTTTCTTTAGTTGAGAGTTATGAATTCAGGAAGGAATCGCAGTGACTTTCACGGTAATCAGAGTGGTGAGGACCACGGAGTAGGGGCCGTTCCATGTTGGCTCCAGCGTCTGAGTGGGTATCCTCCTCACACACACTAAATCACCAGGTTGAAGCAGGTGAGCTGGTTCCCCAACAGCTAGGGAAGCTGAGTCTCTAACAGCTTGGTGGATTTTCCTCTGTGTCTTCTGGAGTGCCTGTAATGACTTGAGAAGGGAATTGCTAGTTATTTTTGCCTCCTGGAGACTCCTCAGTTTGGGGAGTATTGGAGGTGGCCTTTCAAACACGATCTCATATGTTGTAAAACCTTCTTGATATGTTGTACATCTTGCCCTTAATAAGGTAAAGGGGAGGAGGAGGGGGAGGCTGGCCCAACCTTTGCCTGTCTTAGAAACCAATTTGGTCAGAGTCTCCTTTAGAGTCCTATTTATCCTTTTTACTTACCCTGAAATGTGAGGTCTGTATGCACAATGAACTTCCAATTGACATTTAAAGCCTTTGCCAAATTTTGGGAGATTTTGGTCACGAAGGCCAGGCCATTGTTGGACCCCAAGGTTAGGGGTGATCTAAACCTGGGGACTAACTCCTGTATCAGTTTTTTAGCCACTATTGAAGCAGTCTCAGTCTGGGTAGGGGATGCTTTAACCCAACCAGAAAATGTGTCTATAAATTCCAGCAGATACTTATATCCCAGGACCATTGGTCTGATTTTAGTAAAGTCCAGTTTCCAATGTCTTCCTAAAGTGTTTTTACAGGCCCGAACTCCCACCGGGGGCCTCTTGCCCCATTGGGTTTTGTCTGTGCACACACTTGGCATCTGGATACAAGTTCCTTTACAACTTGTTCCAGGTGGGAGATGTAGTACCTGGGTCTTTGAAGTTTACTGAGGTTTGTTGTTCCCTGGTGGGTGCTGTGATGGAGCTGAGTCACCATTTGCCTCCCTAAGGCTGTGGGAAGGACAGGTCTTTCACCTGGTAACACCCACCATTCTGGGTTTTTTTTTCTTTGTGCTCTGTTTTCAAGCCCACTCCTCTTCCTCTCTGGTGTAGGCAGGTCATTGGGGCAACTCTGGCTCAGGGATCACAACCAAAATAGTGAGGTGCCCCACTGGTTCTAGGGCTACCTCTCATGCTGTCTTATCGGCAGCTCTGTTGCCCTGGCTTTAAGGGAGTCCCCTTTCTGGTGTCTCTTTATCAGCTGATGTGAGGCGTCCCCTCTTCTGCTACAGGGCCCCGTGTACATGGGCAGTAGAAAAAGCATACTGGCTGCTGGTGTATATTGTGACAGCCCTTCCCTTCCCCCAGTGAAATGCCTGGGCCAGGGCTATGAGCTCGGCCTTTTGGGCTGACATTCTTCGGTTGAGAGACTGGGCCCATATGGTTTCCTTTTTAGTGACCTCTGTTGCCCCCTCGTGCCTGGTACCATCCTGGACAATACTGCTCCCATCAGTGTAGAGCACTTCATCTGCTCTTACCAGTGGAACATCAGTTAGGTTAGGGCAAGTGGGCTGAACTACATCAGTTATCTCAGTACAGTCATGCAGGGGTTTTCCGGGCTGTCATCTGGCAATAGGCTCACTGGGTTGAGGGCTGATGTTCGACAGAACGTCACCCAGGGCTGGTTCAAAAGGAGTGCCTGGCAGTGTGTTATCTGGGCATTTGACACCCATCTCTCTGGTGTTCCTCTTAAGAGAGCTTCTACTGCATGTGGGGTAGTTAGGAACAATTCCTGGCCCAGCATCAGCTTATCTGCCTCCCTTACCAACACTGCAGTAGCGACTACAGCCCATAGACAAGCCAGCCAGCCTCCAGCAACAGAATACAGTTTCTTAGACAAATGTGCCACCGGCCTCTTCCAGGGACCCAAAGTCTGCACTAGGACCCCTTTGGCTATTCCCCAGGCTTCACTGCAAATAAATGAATAGGCTTGGTGATATTAGGGAGAGCCAAGGCAGGAGCTGATACCAGCACCTTTTTGAGAGTCTCAAAAGCCTCCTGTTCTACTTTGGACCATTTGAGGGGCCAATTTCTCTTAAGGCTGGCATACAGTGGCTTTGCAATATCAGCAAAACCCAGGATCCATAACCAGCAATATCCCATTGTTTCCAAGAACTCTCATCCTTGCCTCTTATTTTCTGGAATGTGTATTTGGAGAATTGTAGGTATACAACTTTGGGACAGCGTCATTTTTTCCCCATTCAGATTGTATCCTATATAGGTAACACGGTGTGATAGTTAATCTAAGTTGTCAACTTGACCTGATCATGACACAACCAAGATTATGTGATTTTGGGTGTGTAACAGCAGATTAAAGAGAAAGCCCTGCCCTGAATGTAGGCAGCAGGATTCTGATAGGTGCGGACTTAGATAAAGAGGGAGAAGCCACGTAGAGAGTGTGCGACTCGTTCAGAGGAAAGCGCATCTGCTCTCGCTTGAGATCGTCGGCCGCCGGCTTCATCTTCTCCGAAGAGCTAGATCTTCTCGGCCTCCTGCTCTTGGAACTGAAACTCCACCATCGTTCTCTGAAGAAGCTTTCTGATCTTCACGTCTTGGACTGGGACTGAATTAGTGGTTGCTCCAATCCTAAGACTC
>PVJS01058635.1:0-11725 GCA_004027185.1 Glis glis | reverse complement strand
TTGGAAAGTTGTGAACCTGGTGTCCTGTAACATTCACACCCAGGACAGTGCAGGCAGGTGAGGAAAGGGAGTGCCCAGGGTGAATCCTGAGCCTCCAGTAGTATCTACTATACTACAGTGGAAAAGCTAATGTCACGGGGTCTGTGTGAGGTCTGGTGAGCAGAAGGTCACATGAGGGAGAAACAGTAGGAAGTATGACCAGGCTGGTCTGAGGCTTTTTTTTTTTTTTTTTTTTTTGCAGTACCGGGGGTTGAACCCAGGGGCGTCCTACCTCCGTGCTACACCCCCGGCCCTATTTTTTATACTTTATTTTGAAACCGGGTCTCATGAGGTTGTGGAGGGCCTCACTAGGTAGAGAGAGAGAGAGAGAGAGAGAGCTCGCTGAGGCTGGCCACGAACCCGGATCCTCTGGTCTCCGCCTCCCAAAGTACTGGGATTAAAAGCATGTGCCACCATGCCCGGCCTGAGGCTTCTTAATGGCTGTGGGCACTGTCTTCACAGAGGTCCCTACAGGGCATTTTCCAAGAGCGACTAAACAGTAGCTTCAGCTCCATTTTCCTGGCCTATAGGCCTGGATTGTGCACCAGCAACAGGCACCAGGTCTTCCTCAGGGTGAGTGTGGGCACAGAGAGGACTCCACACCTGGGGCCTAGAAGACATGGATGGCCCTGGGCCCATACAGCACTGTAACCACATACCTCAAGAGCTTTGTGATAGAGGGGCCACAGTCCTGCTTCCTGGGAGAGCAAGAGGCCTGCAGTCAATCAGAGACTCTTGCTTACCTGCAGAAGCTAAGTAATGCATCCTATATCTGGGAGAGCAAGAGGCCTGCAGTCAATCAGAGACTCCTGCTTACCTGCAGAAGCTAAGTAATACATCCTATTAAAGATAGTTTTAAGGTACTAACTTGAAATTCTACTTTATTAGATTCATTGAGGCACATATTACTCCAGCACAGGACTTATAATGGCACAGTGGATAGACTTACAAATCCCACACAAAGAGGAAGAGGATGACAACATAACAGATACAAATTTAAGAATATTGAAAACATCGGCCGGGTGTGGTGGCGCATGCTTTTAATGCCAGTACTTGGGAGGCTGGGACCGGAGGATCCGGGTTCACGGCCAGCCTCAGCTACTTAGTGAGGCCCTCTGCAACTTCGTGAGACCCGGTTTCAAAATAAAGGATAAAAAATAGGGCTGGGGGTGTAGCTCGGAGGTAGTACCCCCCTGGGTTCAATCCCTGGTACTGGAAAAAAAAGAGTATTTAAAATATGAGAATGCGCACCAACAAGGAAATAATAAACTCCCACAACTCCACAACAATGGAAATCACCAATACAGAGCTGCAGAAAATGTTGGAAGAATTCAGGATTCTGATTATCAATATGATCAAAGGCGTTAGAAATGAAATCAGAGAAGTGCACAGTATGAAAGAACATACTCATAAAGAAATTGAGGCCCTAAATAAAAATAAAAATGATGCCCTGATCGAATGAAGGACACAAGGCCTCAATAGAAATAATCATCTGGAAGACTAGACCACATGGAAAATAGAGTCTCACTCTTAGGAGACAGCTCATTCAAAACTGACCACACAGTCAACAATATAGTGAAGAAAATATGACAACACGACCAGAATATTCAAGAAACGGGATAATATGAAACAGCCAAACTTATTGATAATAGGCATTGAGGAAGGTCTAGAAGCATAATGCAAGGGCATTAGAAACCTCTTCAGAGAAATAAAAATAAGAGAATTACTAAATATGGAAAACGAGATGGACATCCACCTACAGAAGACATTTGAAAACCCCAAAAGACAAGAATACAGAAGAACTTCACACCACATAATAATCAAAATGACTAACACAGAGATCAAGGAGTGGATCTTAAATGTGTTAAGGGCAAAAGTACTGGTGATATTCATGGGAAAACAATAGGAATCACTCTGGACTTCTCAACCCAAATCATGAAAGCCAGGAGGGCCTGGTATGGTGTATTCCAAACTGTGAAAAAAAATCAACATCTAAACAAGTCTACTATATTCAGCAAAGATATCTTTCAAAATTGACAGAGAAATAAAAACCTTCCAACAGAAGCAGAAACAAAGAATTCATGAGTACCAAACCAGTACTAGAGAAAATACTTAAAGAAGTAAAACATACAGAAGAAATAAAAAAAAAAAAACAAACCCACCAGAACGAGAGAAGGAATACATCCCATCAGATAAGGAACTAAGTGAAAGGGAAGTAACACTATATCAAACAGAAAGTATAACTCAAAATGACGGAACAAAAGCCATTTCTCAATAATAACATTGAATGTCAACTTTCTCCAATGACTGATTAAAAGGCATAGACTGGCAATGTGGATGAAAGACCATAATCCAACTATATCCTGTCTGTAAGAAAACCATCTTACAGAAACTCCTTACTTATCAACAGATGAATGAATTACAAAATTATGGGATATATGTCCAGTAGAGGAAGAGTGGCAGGCGAGAGGACAGCTTGGGGGGTGTTGGGGGAGGCCTTTGACAATGCCCATCAACAATGTTGCCCATTCAGAGTGCTGTGGGGTCAGATCCCAGGAGAGTAACCAATCTGGAGACCAAGAAAGATCTTGATCCCACTCCTTGGAGACCAAGTGCCCAGTGTGGACCTGGCCCTTGTGATATCAGGAGGAACCCGTGATGCAGACAGGGTGCCCCCAAGCGCTGGAGCCAAGGGCTTAAGGAATAGGTGCCATGTCAGAGTGTGAGATCCCTCTGCCACTCGTACTGACTCCTGGGCACTGCCCACTGTTCCCTGCAGGTGTTGGGGACAAATGGGCTACTCTGTGGGGACTCTTGGAGGCTGTGGGCTGGATCCAGGAGAGTTTCCGGGTTCAGGGTGCTGGCACTAGTTTGGGCGCCCAATGCCTGTGTGTTGCCAGCCCTCTCCTCTGGATCTCCAGATATGGTTTGGGGGTAGATCGTGCCTTAAGCCTACTACAAGGGTATCCTGGATCTCTCCTTTCCCTCTCGGGACGTCACCAATGCCTCCATGCCATCTGGATCCCTATGCACCTTCGCACTGACCAACATGCTGGTGCCTTCTGTGCCTGGGTGTCTGAGGAGATGGCACGGTGCCCTCAATTGACTGGATTCTCCAACCCACGACATCCCTTCCTGGCAGGCGGGTTCTATTCACTTTTTTTGAATTTGATAAAACAACATTGAAGCCCAAACCCTTCCTGAGGTCACTGTCCTGGTTGTGGCTCAGGAGAGAGGGCTCCAGTCCTCAGCAGAGCTTCAACCCTCCATCTTGCTTCCAATCGAGCCTGCAGCCCAGGTTCCTTTTTGGTTTAGTGTGAAGTATCCAAATACATAAAGGTTATATTCCAAATCAATTTGGGTTTGTGATGAAAAAATTCAGCAGTATATTTTTCCATGAAAGGATTGCTAAGATTGAGTGTCATCACCAGATGCTAAGAGATAAGAGAACATTCTACCAAGAGGTTCAGAGGATGCAAGAGCCCAGTGGAACGTTGATTTAAAAAAATTATACTTTTGCTGGTGCAATGTAATTAAACATCCTAGTGAGATTGAAGGTGACACATACATACATGCACACCCCACTTTGTGTATTTCCCTCTGTATACCTGCACCCTCTCTCTCCTCCCTCCCCATATATATTAGTGAGATTGGTAGTTTATCCTTGTATGGATGTAATTTTATTTGAACTGTTCCCTTCCTCAATCCTAATTTCCCTCTCCCCACCTACCTCCCTCAGTCCCCTTCCACTATTTTACTTTTTCTCATCATTTGACTGAAGTCCCTTTGCTTCCTATTTTTGTTCTAGCTTTCACTTATGAGAGAAAACATGACCCTCGACTTTCTGAGACTGCCGGATCTCACTTAGCAAAATATTCTCTAGTTCTATCCATTTTCCTGCAAATGGCATAATTTTGTTCTTTATGACTAAGTAAAATTCTGTTCTGTGTGTACACCACGTTTTCTTTATCCATTCATCTGTTGACAGATTTCCAAGTTAGTTACATAATTTGGCTCTTATGAATGGTGCCGCGATAAACATGGTATGCATGTATGATTATAATATTTGATTCATTTGTTTCTGAACTGTGAGGGTATCAATTTCTTGTGTTTTAACCCTTTTTTTAAGTTCTATATTATAACATGCCTAGGACAAGTATCCAAGTATATATAGGTGGTTGGGCTCCTGTAACACAGAAACAAACAGAAAACAGAGGCAGACAATGGAGACTATACTAAACCTTTACAGTAGGAATGTTTTTCATAAAAGGTGGTTGGTACAGACAGATGTCCCTGGTGTTCCAGTGTTTTCTGTAGCCCTAGGAGCTGCAAAGCTACTGCAGTGTTTGAGGAGACAGGTCAGATTGTATGTGGAAATGATTTTATGTTGGAATTTGTGTGTGTGTGACTGTGGTACAACAGATTGATCCCGGGGGCAGCAAAGTTATATCTGAGCTGTAACCCCAGCCCTATTTGATTTTTGATTTTGAAACAGGGTCTCACTAAGTTGCTGAGGGCTTCACTACATTGCTGAGGCTGGCTTCCTGTCTCAGCCTCCCAAGTACAGGGATTACAGGTGTGCGCCACCGCACCCAGCTCTTATCTTGGAAAATTTGTGAACACTTGTGATCTAAAAGTTCTAAATTGCAGTGAAAGGATCTCATAAGGAAATGGGGATCCAATACACCTTGTGCTTTCCCACTGATATTTTAAGAAGAATGAGACACTGTGCAATCCAAGATATGCTTGTGAGTAATGGGGGTTTTCCTCTTCTCACTTCCGAGTTTGGTATCTGCAACTCTGCATACTTCACTATGCTATTGAGAACCTTCTCCTTCTTTCTGTTCTGGAACATGTAGGTGAGCACGAGAATCCATAGGTGATGGTGAGACGAGGAGTCAGGACTCCTTACAGTTTTCCTAGTAGTATGCATAATTTTATGTTTTGTGCTGGAATTGAATACAGGGGCATTCTACCTCTGAGCTATACCCCCAGCCCCATTTTGTTTTTATTTTTAAATAGGGTATAAGTTGCTGAGTGCCTTGCTAAGTTGCTGAGTCTGGCCTTGAATTTCAATCCTCCTGTCTCAGTCTGTCAAGTACTGGAATTACAGGCGTGTACCACCATGCCCAGCTAATTTTTATTTTTTATGTTTTGTAAAAATTTGCAAGCAAAACTAAGTATTATATATGATATACTTTTCAAATCATATTATAGTGTATGTTTTGAAAGATTAGGAAGCAAAATTGAGTATTATACAGTACTTTTACAACCCTTAGATTCCTAAACCTCCTTTAGGTGAGTTTCCCTTAATTCCCAAACTCCAAAACCTGTCGGGTCTCTTGCTGGGTGCTGACTGTTGATCGTCCAGCTGCCCCAAGCACTGACCCGCACAGGGAGGAACACACCCCACCCAGATCTTCATGGTCGTGGTGGACCTCACAGAGTTTTAAGCTTAACCCTTAGATTTCTAAACCTCCTTCGGGCTGGCCCGACAGCAGTAGGTTATCACCATTAATTGTTCGCAGTCAGGTACAGGTTAAACTCCTTGTACTGAGCCATCACAGTTGGTTACTTGTGGTCAATTACAGGCTAAATTCCTTCCTCACCACAATTGGTTGTTAATTGTTTCAAGTTAAATTCCTTATTTTCACTTTCTCTTCCTCATCTTGGCTGCGGGGGTGGAGAGGCCCCTCTCCGGACTTGGGTCTTCCCTTCTTACCAATCCACTGGAACCTCTTGCCCGCTAGACCTCGGTGATGACTGGGCTCTTCGGGTTGAGGCCTGCCATATCCTGTCCTGGGGGGACGCCTCCACGGACACCTAATCCTCTCCATGGGGACTTCCTCTCCCTCCCGGCCGACTCCCCCCTAAAATGTCTCCTAGACAATTTAAACACCCTCAGCCTTACTCCTGATATTAAGCCTAAATGACTCATTAAATTTTGCACTCAGGACTGGCCCACTTATCCCTTAGACAACCAAAACAAATGGCCCGAGTATGGGTCTCGATCCCACACTTCTCAGGGATCTTTATAACTTTTGTGAGCGATCAAAAAAATGGGCAGAGATTCCCTACATTCAGGCTTTTTCCTTTCTCTCTTCCAATCCTGCTCTGTGTATTTCTTGTTCTCCCAAGAATGTCCTTCTTGCCTATCAACCCAACCCAGCCCCTTCCTCTGTCCCAGCTCCCCAATTACCTCCTTCCAATACTTCCCCCACCCCACAACCCTCCCCTCCCTTCAGCCCCCTGGCCACCCGATCCCACACTTTACACCCACCACAGCCTCCTCCCCATATCATAGCCCCGCTCCGGGAAGTTGCCGGGGCTGAAGGGATTGTCCGAGTCTATGTTCCCTTTTTAGTAGTGGACCAAACCCAGCTAGAAAAATGCTTGGACTCGCACACTGCAGACCCTACAGCCTATGTTCGGGAGTTCCAATGGGTTCTTCAGACTTACAATCTTACTTTCCACGACATCTATATGATACTTGCCAATACGCTTCTCCCGGAGGAGAGGAGGCAAGTCTGGGAGCAGGCTAGAGCACATGCTGATGAGGCACATAGAACAAACCCTAATCATCCAATAGGCCCCGAGGCTGTCCCTGACAGGGACCCCAATTGGAACTACAATGCCCCGGGTGATCTAGCCCTGAGGGACCAATTTTCCATGTGCATCTTAGCGGGGTTAAAAAAGGCTGCCCAAAAGGCGGTTAACTTTGAAAAATTGCATGAAATAATTCAAAAGAGGGAAGAAACCCCTTCCGAGTTTCTAATTAACAAAGGCTCTCCAACAATATACTAATCTAGACCCAGAATCCCCAGGTGGGCGACAGGTCCTCATGACCTATTTTTTCTCTCAAAGTTACCCTGACATAAGGGCAAAATTTAAAAAATTAGAACAAGGCCCCACGGCCCCTGAGACTGAGATCATGGCAGTGGCATTTAAGGCTTTTCATAATAGGGATGAGGACACTGAACACTGCAAATACCAACGATATGAAAAAATGGAGCGCGCTAGGTTTCAAATGCTTGCTCAGGCACTACAAAACCCCGGGGGCCCATCAGGTGGTCCCCAAAACAGGCCATTCACCCAAAAGAGTAGACCAATGTCTGGGCCATGAAGCCCCCTGGGACCTTGTTTTAAATGTGGCAAGGAAGGCCACTGGGCCAAGGCGTGTCCAACCCCGAGGCCCCCGTCCCAGCCATGTCCCAAATGTGACCTGAAGGGACATTGGGCATTGGAATGCCCATACTACCCACCGCCCTCTCACCCGTGCCCAAAATGCTCTCAGCACGGACATTGGGCTGGTGATTGCCCCACTTCCGAAGGAGAGGTGGGCCACTGCCACCCTTACTGGGCCTGGTGGCGGAGGATTGACGGGGCCCAGGGTCTTCCGCTTCGGCCATTGACCTAGTCCCACAGGAGCCCCGGGTTACTCTTCACGTAGATGGCTGCCCCATTAAGTTCTTGTTGGATACAGGTGCCACGTTCTCAGTCTTAAGGGAGTTCTGGGAACCCACCTCTCCCTCTACCTCCACCATACAAGGGATAGATGGTAAAGCCTTTCACTCCCATAAGACATCTATCTTATCCTGCCGCCTACATCACCACTTATTCGCTCATCAATTTTTAATTTTACCCCATTGTCCCATCCCCTTACTAGGGAGAGATAGTTTGGCCAAATTACGGGCCTCTGTTATCCTGCTCCCCGGCCCCTCCACTCCCATTTCCTCCCCTAAAACTATTCTTCTCACGGTCTCAGAAAATGAACAACAGAGGGAAAATAATCTGTCGCCCCTGGTTCCCGGGCATATGGTCACTCATGAGGTTTGGGACACTCAAACTCTCTCCCTAGCACATTGTCCTCCTGTTCAGGTCCACCTAAGGGACGCCTACAACTTTCCCAACAAACCCCAATGTCCGCTTCCGACCACTAGCCTAAGGGGCCTTTAGCCTCTCATCGCAGACCTCCTTCGTAAGGGCTTTCTTAGACCTGCCCACTCTCCATACAATACACCAATACTCGCTGTAAAGAAACCTAATGGGTCCTTTCGCCTGGTCCAAGACCTCCGCCTCATCAACATGGCGGTAAAACCCATCCACCCCCTGGTTCCCAACCCGTACACTCTTCTCTCCCACATACCGTCAACGGCCACCCACTTTTCTGTCATTGACCTTAAAGATGTTTTCTTTACGATTCCCTTAGACCCAGGCTCTCAGGACCTATTTGCGTTCACATGGACAGATCCAGACACACAACAGTCCCAACAGCTGACCTGGACTGTCCTCCCTCGGGGGTTTAGAGACAGCCCACACATATTTGGCCAAACTCTAGCAAAGGACCTTCAAGACCTAAAGTTTACATCCTCTATTCTCCTACAGTATGTCGATGATCTTCTTCTGTCCAGCCCCTCCCTCTCAGTGTCACAGTCCGATAGCTATACTCTTCTAAATTTCCTCGCTTCTCGGGGGTACAGAGTGTCTCCCCAAAAGGCACAATTAGCCTAGACCCAGGTACTCTCTTTAGAGAGAGTCCAGATTTCCCATCAATTAAAAGCCATTATGTTAAACCGAAAAGCCCTCATTGAGTCCCTCCCATGCCCCAAAACCAAAGACGAGATTCTCTCCTTTTTGGGACTGGTCGAATACTTCCAGGCATGGATCCCTAATTTTTCTCTCTTGGCAAAACCTCTATATGAGGCTGCCAAGGGGCCTGTACATGACCCCCCAGATAACATACATACACCTTTCAATACCTTACAGCAGGGGCTGACTCAAGCCCCAGCCCTTCATCTTCCCAATTTACAGCAGCCCTTCACACTCTATGTTCATGAAAACTCAGGTCTGGCGCTGGGAGTCCTGGACAGTTTAAGGCTTCCACCTTTGCCCCTGTGGCATACCTTTCCAAACAGCTTGATCCAACCGTCGGGGCTGGGCACCTGCCTTCGTGCCCTTGCGGCAGCCTATATACTCTTACAAGAATCAAAAAAGTTAACTTTTGGTGCACACATTTCTATTGCGTCACCACATCACTTAAGGGACCTACTCACCTATAAGGCTCTTCAAACCCTTCCCCCTTGCCATATACTTTCCCTATTGGTGTCTTTCCTCCATGACTCCTCTGTGTCCTTTCAGCCCTGTTCTGCCCTACACCCAGCCACTCTGCTTCTGGTTTCTGCAGACCCCCCCATCCCATAACTGCATAGAAACTTTAGAAACTATTATTCCACATCCGTCACATATTCATGAGGGACCCCTTCCCAATCCCTTCCTTATATGGTTTATTGATGGTTCCTCCTTTGTCAAGGATGGGCAGTGTTTTGCTAGCTATGCTATTGTTTCCCTATCAAAAATAATAGAAGCACAGCCTCTCCCACCCAACACAACCAACCAGCAGGCAGAACTCTTTGCGTTAACTCGCGCCTTTGAACTAGCAGCCGACCAGTCTCTCTCCATATATACAGACTCCAAATATGTTTACCTCATCTTATTATCCCATTCGGCTGTATGGAAGGAACGGGGACTTCTGACTACAAAGGGCTCAGCAGTTACTAATTCGAAATGGATTCACAAACTCCTCAAGGCTTCCTTCTTCCCTAAACAGATAGGCATTAAACATTGCCCATCACACCAAACAGACGACTCGCCCATAACCCAAGGGAATACCAAAGCAGACAAGGCAGCCAAGGATGCAGCCCTTTCCTCCTCCCCTCCTTCTCTTCTAGCCCCAGTTCGCCCCAGTCCCCAACCAGAGTTAGAAATGCCCTCAATTAATACAATCCCCACGTATTTACATTCTATTTTTCACCCCAACCCTCAGGCATTAACTGCGTTTGCAAAGTCGTTCCTAACTCTAACCACAGAAAACATACAACACCTACATCAACTCACCTCTACCTGCACGGCCTGCCAACGCACTAACCCAAATACACCACTTAAACCTGGCACATTTCCCTCCCACCAAGCTTGGGGACAACCTTCCAGCCTCAGACTGGCAGCTCAACTTTACTAACATGCCCACTGTTCGCAAAATGCGATACTTACTGGTCCTGGTTGACACTTTCTTTGGGTGGGTGGAGGCCTTCCCAACCTCAAATAAGAGAGCCAGTACCGTCGCTTCTATCCTCATGTCTGAAATTATCCCAAGGTTCGGGTTGCCTACATCCTTTCAATCCGATAACGGGCCCGAATTCATCTCACACACCACACAACACTTAACACCCACCCTAAATATTCCTTGGCACTTTCACATTCCATATCATCCTAAGTCATCAGGAAATGTAGAAAGAACCAACAGAACCATAAAGGAAGCCCTAACAAAACTTTCTTTAGAGCTCCACCTAGATTGGACCAAATTGCTTCCCTTAGTCCTGTTTAGACTTAGGATTCTTCCAAAAAAAACCGTCTCTCCTTTCACCCTTTGAAATCATGTTTGGGTTCCCAGCTCTCCCACCTGGTCTCTCTCCAAATGCAGGCCCTCTGCCAAAAGACCTTATACACCCACTCCTTTCCTTCATTAGGCAGGAACTTTGGAAGCATCAAGATTATCTCCTTCCAGATCCAAGTAGACATTCCCCATCATTCCCACTAACACCCAGTTCTTGGGTATATTTTTGTCCCCCTCAGGATTCGGGAATACGCCCCCTCACACCAAAGTGGATAGGCCCCCTCCAGGTTGTGCTATGCATACCCTTGGTAGCCAAGCTTCGAGAGGCCTCCGGAAAACTGACTCCTTGGGTTCATATCTCCAGGCTCAAACCAGCCACCCGCCCAACGACAGACTCCTCCCCAAAGGAGCCCCCAAAACCCTATTTTACCTCCATCCCCTCGTCATCTAACCCACCTAAGCTCAGACTCTGCTGTCAGCCTCCTCTCCCTACCATTCCGGAAGGGACATGATTCTCTTCTCCCTAGTTTTTTGTTCCATACTCTCTCACATTTCTTCTGGATCTTCTCCCCTGTCCCCATATTACCTATTTACCATTCGGGAAACATATAAACAAAGTGACCAGACCTACACTAACATTTTGGGACAAAAAAAATGCCCTTTAAATGCCTCAACAGTCCTAATCCCGTTTAACCATTTAGCCACCATGGAAAAATATCATTTTCTTGTATGTTTCACACATCAACAAACAAAGCAGCATTGTAAAAATGAGTGGCCCCAAAATTATGGTTGCCTGTGGAGATCCTGCATTATTAATACCCTACAACAGGTGTGGGGAACAAAGCCACCGTCCCAACTCCTTTTCATGTTTGTTTACAGAGATGGAGAACTGGGGGGGACAAAGATATTTCATATAATGGACCCCTCCAACCCTATTTGGGGCCAATCAGTCGCTGGAGGCGTTTATCATAGTAACTTTGACAGCTACCCCACCCAAACCATTACCATCTCTTGGGAAACAAAGATGGACCCCCAGCAGTCCTTCAGCCAAATAATCACACAAATCTCACAAGAAGAACAGGTCCTACACACACAGATTAACTCAGCCCCTACTCTCCTCACCTGGTTCTCTTCTTAGTCAAGGCCTCCATCTTCTAAACACCTCTCACATCCCTTCCTCCAACTGCTTTCTCTGTGCCAATTTGGAACAACCCCCTTTAATCGCAGTTCCTCTCCCATCCTTACCGGCAGTCCACAACACACCCACATCAGATCAACAAGCAGGAGCCCCAAACA
>PVJS01058634.1:0-11724 GCA_004027185.1 Glis glis | reverse complement strand
AAAAAAAAAAAAAAAAAAAAATTAACTGTTCTAGCCGGGCATGATGGCGCACACTTGTAATCCCAGTACTTGGGAGGCTGAGACAGGAGGATCACAGGTTCGTGGCCAGTCTCAGCTACTTAATGAGGCCCTCCACAACTTCGTGAGACCCGGTTTCAAAATAAAGTATAAAAAATAGGGCTGGGGGAGCCGGGTGTGGTGGCGCACACTTGTAATCCCAGTACTTTGGGAGGCGGAGACCACAGGATCCGTGTTCGCGGCCAGCCTCAGCTCTCTCTCTCTCTCTCTCTCTCTTCCTGTCTCTCTCTCTCTCTCTCTCTCTCTACCTAGTGAGGTCCTCCGCAACTTCGTGAGACCCAGTTTCAAAATAAAGTATAAAAAATAGGGCCGGGGGCGTAGCACGGAGGTAGAACGCCCCTGCGTTCAATCCCCGGTACCGCAAAAAAAAAAAAAAATGGGGCCGGGGGTGTAGCTCGGAGGTAAAACCACCCTGGGTTCAATCCCCGGTACCGTATAAATAAATAAATAAATAAAGGGCTCTTACTTTCTCTTTCTTTCCTCCTTTACCCCTCCTCCCCTCCCCTCCTCCCTCCTTTCTCTTGCCATCACTAAGCATGACACTCAAATACAAATATTTGACACCTATATGCAAACATTTACTTCTGCGACACTCCCCCTTAGATTTCTTCAGAAAGTTTTGTCAGACAATAAAACCGGGACGAACAAAAACCCTATCGGCCACCAGGGGGCAGTAGCCACCGCTGGTGTTTACTCTCGTGGGATCCAGGCCGGGAAGCCCGGGGCCCCAGGGCCTGAACCCAGAGATGAGGCCCCTCCTTCTAGGGATGCGAAGAGAAGGGATGGAGAGAGTCAGCAACTCGCCTGAAGTCGTGTTGCCCGTGGCCAGAGACGGTTATCCTCTGACGCCAACCTGCCCCGGGATTAAAGAGGATGAAACAGGAGGCACCTGGAGGCGGACACACCTGAGCAGCAGTTGAGTGTCTAACCATGATGCACAGCTCACCAAAAGAGAGAAGATGCACGCTCACGGGTAGGGAATAAAGACACAGAGAAGGCCGCGCCAGCAACCAAGGCCATTTTTAGGGCGCACGTTGTTACAAATAACTTTTCACGGCATCTAAAGAAAAGGCACGTGTTCGAAAATTGCTTGGCAAGGCGATTTTACTTTTTTGCAAAAAAGGGTGCTCCCAGCTGTGTGAGAGAGCACAGCTCACAAAGAACCCAGTGGGACTTATATCCCTAACGCAAGGCTCCTCCTGCGCTGAACTCCTATTGGCGGGAGTTACAGCTTCACAGTCTTCCTGGTCAGCTACAGGGGAATATGGGGGAGGGTCGACACCTGTAATCTCTTAAGAGATGTTAATTTGGGGAAGGAATGTAAGTCCCTACCAGGTTACAAAATGGCTGTTTAAGGAAACTACCTCTTTTGACAGAAAAGATACAATTATATTCCCAAAATTCCCCCCTCTTTTATTATACATTATTACTCTTTTCTTCAAACTCTATTAGCATATGGTGACTTTTGCTCTCAAAGATATTTAACAAGAGACTATTTTGGTAAGCCACAGAGGATTGTTTAGTAGAACTGTCTCTGTCTGTCCCTGGACTAGGGCCTTAACACAGAGGATTATACCACATCCTACTAGGATAACTTTTCCAAATATTATGAGAAGTATTATGATCGGAGTCATTATTTCTCCTTGTTTTCCCAACCATTGTTCTGTTAGGCTGGGGAAAGGATCACTTATCCTTGAACTTTCTGCCAGCTCAGCTGCTAATGCAGATAAACGTTTAACTATTTCCTGCATGACATCTAAGGTGTGGTTGACAATCTTCTGTTGATTGTAACATTATTGTTTACCCAATCTACCTTTTTATTAATGGTGGACCACCCAAACAACATTGGTGTAAACCATATAGCTACCTGGTTTTTAGCCTCAAATTCATTGGGACCACCCCTTGAAGTCTTGATTGAATCTTCATATATGCAAGGGTTTAATGACCCACTAGAGGGTGCCTCGCTTTGGGTTTGAAATCCCAGGCCGAAAGGAGTTGCCAATTGTACTAGAGTGCAAATTCCACTCCAATTGGCAGGTAAACTCTCGAGTAGCGGTCCTCCACAGTACCACCAGACATTTGCTCGGGCTACCACCAGCGTGGATTGATTATCCAGCTCCTCAAAGGACCAGCATTCACTGCAGCCTGTAACATTTCCCAAGAACACTGACTGTCCCTCCCACCTTGAAAGGCACGAGGTATAGTTAGTATTTTGGACTGGAGGCTCAACAGTTTTGGGGGGGCTCTTGCTTTGGACCCTGCACCACTGGGAACAGGAGGGATAGGGTCTTACAAGACTCATTGCCCCATGCTAGATTGTCCTGAAAGAGGGCTATCATACATCTTGTGCCCATTGGGTCTGAGGTCCATCCGAGTGGAAATGGTACTGAAGTGCCAAGTTCGTGATCCCACCAAAGACCACCAGGAGCCGATTCCGATGCAAAGCACACGAGGGTCCTTTATTCAAGCTCGAGCTTGGGCTCCTAACATGCACCAACGCAGTGGTCACAGAGAGAAGCCCCTTGCTCTCCGAGAACAAAGCTTTTATCCCTTAAGGAGGCAGCCCACCCCACCTTTACATTGATAGGTTAGTTTAAAACATAAGCTTGTTGGAGTTCACTGGTTGGTTTAATTTTCGCGCCTTAGGTAGGGGTCATCGTTAGGGGAGCCTTAACCTTATATGGTGACATTTAAGCTGATTGGTCGGGCCCGCACTACCTTTCTCAGGAATGTCCAGGATGGGTGGGGGTCCTGCTGACTCTGGTCAGAGTGGCCTCGACCAAATTATCTGGAGTTCCAAACCCAGGTGTGCTTGACACCGATTGGCTGTTTCTAGGGGTTGCTAGGGACAAGATCAGATTAGCACACTTAATGGTTTCTACAGGGTATGGGGCAACAGGCTATAGAAACTTAACTTCTAGAAAACAGATACTTAGGCCTATCCTACTTAAAGCTTTAACTAAAGCCTGTCATGGCTTCGCTTTGGTTCTTCAGTACCACCTGAGTTTTTGACTTGCCTGTTTTTTTTTTTTGCCACATAAACGTAATGGTCACCGTTGTTTAAGGTGCTGGTAGAATTTTTAATCCATTTCAACCAGGCATTTGTTTTCCCATATCCTGCCTTAACTTTTATCAACTGGTGCAAATCCTTTATTTCTATTATAGTGCCTCGGGTTGAGGGGTTAACATTAGCAACCGAGGTTGAATTATTAACTAATCTAACAGCCAGCTCCCCCATGGGATTGTTTCCTGACGTATCTGCCTGGAAGCTAGACCTGCGTTTAATGGAAAGAGCTGTCTTTCCTGGCTTGTGAGTTAGCAAGAGTGGATTATACTGTAAATTAACACAGGTGTTAAGGGAAACTCCTCCAGGCCTAGTTATTTTTTCTTTTAACCCCCTTAGAATTGGAACAGCTCTATATGGTGGGGGTGTCCATCCTCTATTTGGGGTGGTCCCTTGAGACTTGCCCCAACTAAAACAAGGAATTTGTCTTGGGTTATTTTGCTTTATCACCAACGTTGGTTCTGGGCAGAGATATAGGACTTGACATCTTCATAGTTAGGGTTTTTTTTTTTTCCTATAGTAACATTAATAGTTAACCCAATACCTGGAAGCTTAACAGAACCAAAGATAAGAATAAACTTAGAGTCTTTTTACAGTTAACTTGAGAGGGTCTGGGTGTTGAGTGATGGTCCATTGTCCTTTCAGGGTAGGAGGTGGGGCCCCTTTAACCCCCGTGTAATGAGTCCAACCTCTTTCCGCAGTGCAAACAGCCGTTTCCATTGTAAGCAGCACCTAATATGGTCCTTTCAGGCTGGCTCAAGCTTGTCCTCCTTCCAGGTCTTTATTAGGACACTGTCGCCGGGTCGATGAGAGTGTGCTGGAAATTTAAGAGGTGGGGTTTGGGCTGACAATCCTTGTACCCTAAGAGAGGGCACGGAAGAGGAGAGACTCGACACATGACTTCTGAGAAATTGATCTTTGGTCTCCATTGTTGGTATTGAAGAACCAAAACGACGCCATGACAGGCTTTAGTTAAAGCTTTAAGTAGAATAGGCCTAAGTATCCGTTTTTCTAGAAGTTAAGTTTCTATAGCCTGTTGCCCCATACCCTGTAGAAACCATTAAGTGTGTTAATCTGATCCTGTCCCTAGCAACCCCTAGAAACATCCAATCAGTGTCAAGCACACCTGGGTCTGGAATTTGCAGATAATTTGGTCGAGGCCACTCTGACCAGAGTCAGCAGGACCCCCACCCATCCTGGACATTCTTGAGAAAGGTACTGCGGGCCTGACCAATCAGCTTAAATGTCACCTTATATGGTTAATGCTTCCCTAATGATGACCCCTACCTAAGGCGCAAAAATTAAACCAACCAGGGAACGCCAACAAGCTTATGTTTTTAAACTAACCTATAAATGTAAAGGTGGGGTGGGCTGCCTCCTTAAGGGATAAAAGCTTTGTTCTTGGAGAGCAAGGGGCTTCTCTCTGTGACCACTGCGTTGGTGCATGTTAGGAGCCCAAGCTCGAGCTTGAATAAAGGACCCTCGTGTGCTTTGCATCAGAATCGGCTGCTGGTGGTCTTTGGTGGGATCACGAACTTGGCACTTCATCTGGGGGCTCGTCCAGGATTCCCCCAACGACCCCAGGACCCCCGAGTCCGGAGGGCTTCAGCCGAAGTGTGAGTGAGTTGTCTTTGTCTTGTTGATTGAGTGTTTTTTTTTGTTTGGCTGTCTGTTGCTTCCCTCTTGTGGCTGCGCGGTGTTTGCTAGGAATACAGAACTCTTTATTGCAATCATGGGTTCGAGTCCCACCGAGCAAAAGCCTTTTTTTAGGGTCTGCACGAGATGCAGGCTGACGGGCCCGCCGCCGGCCGGGAAATCCGGGAGACGTCCTGGACTCCCTTGGGTAGGCTGCGGATTAACGGGTCGCTCCCGTAGAGTGGTGGGTCTCTCCTGTCAGGCTGCACAGCAGGGCTATGGTGAAATGACAGGTCACCCCCACGAAGTGTGCTGTGACCAGTGGGTTCGAGTCCCACTGAATAGGTCACCTGGTGGGTTCAAGTCCCACCGAGTAGGGCACCCGGTGGGTTCGAGTCCCACAAAATAGTTAGATGTGTTTCTTTTTGCTCCCAGGAATTTAGATTGCTGTGTGTATGTGTGTTTTATTAATTATTTTGTTGGCGCTAGGGTACGAGTTGTCACCTGAGTACTCCGGAGTTGATCGTTTGCTTATTGTTAGTCTAATTGCTGTTTACACCCTTTGTATTTTAAGATTATTGTGTTTGTGAAAAACCCTACAGTAAGAACAGGGGACAGAGCATGGTTACTGGGTGACGCCATCTTGGTTGGGTCGCACATGGTTACTGGGTGATGCCATCTTGGTTAAGGTTTTTTTTAGCTGCCGGGAGAGGCCCTCCTTTGATTACCTCAGTAGGGGGGAGTTATCAAAAGCCTTATTTTCTTATCACTAGTTTTAGCCAAAAGCAGTCTTTAAGGATATAGGTCTGCTCCTGTGTTTTTTTTATATTTAAAATAATAAGGTTTTTTGCTTAGTAACATTTATATAAAATTTTTAATTACAAAAGGTTTTTATAAAAATAATCTTTTGTGTTTGCTGTCTTTGATTACCTAGCAAGCTGCATTTTAGCAAAATCAGGGTTCATAACTTTGGGTTACTATATTTGACAACATACCTGTAACTATAGATGTATATGTATCTGAAAGCTAAATATACTATGTATCTAGGTTCACCTAAATATTTTATAAAAAGCTTATAAAACTAAAAATGTATAAGTTTCTTGTACATGGAAGCTAGCTGATGGGTTTTAAGTAATCTCTTTATATACAATGTGTATTGTATTTATACCTTGAGTTACTAAACTTCTGTCATCTGTTTAGTACAACTCAAAATTCATCACTAAGACCTGGTTTACATCTGTTCGCCTTGACTGAGTAAGTGATAAAAAAGATACAACCATCTACCAAATAATAAGCTTATTTCTGATTCTTAATGCTGTTCTCTAAGTATATAAAAAGTCTAAAACTCTTCTTTGATTTTTGTCCTATGCTGTCAACCTACATAGATTTGCAATTATTGTTATCTTACTGAGCCACAAATTCTAAATTTCATTTCCATGGTTAAATTAATATAGATTAAGGTTATATTGTGGTCAAATTGATATATATTAGGTTAAGGTTATGTTAAGGTTGAGTTAATATGTGTTGACTTCTCTATAACTATAATTATTACTGGCTCCTTTATAAGCTTAAATATATTCAGGTTTCCTAAGCATCTTCTAAAATGAAAAACTTAAAAATGCTTCATCCTTTAATCAGCATTATTAATAGTAATTTTGTAAAGGTTTCATATTTGTGTATCCCTAAATTATATTATGATCATCTTTAAGCAAAAATAAATAAAAATGATAACATACTTGGCATTTCAAATCATGCCATTAAGTTAAAAAATTAAAAAAAATTAAAAATTAAATTAATAATTAATGTAAAAATTGTGTCAGTTTTCAGAGGACCCTGATAGTTTATAAATGGGTTTCAAAACCTGGCTATTATGTTTGATCTAACATGGACGGATCTTCATGTGATCCTCCTGGAGAAAAGGCTCCTATACAGAGCAGCAAAGACATTTAGTAATAAATTCTGTGTCCAAGACCAGAGGTAGCCAACAGGAAAGAGGCTATCCCTGGCAAAACCTTAACTAAAAGTATCAAAGCAAGAGTGAGGACCTTAGCAAATGGAATCATATGGCCACATGTTTAATTAAAGAAATGAGGAGATGTGTAAATAAGGCAGTTAATTATGATGAGATGAGAGAAGTAACACAAAAACTGAACAAGAATCCTGCTATATTTCTGGGGCGTTTAACTAGGAATCTTAGGAAATATACTCATATTGGCCCAGAGTCACATGAAGGACAGATATTGTTGGGGACTTATTAGCCAATCAGCCCCAGATATTAGGGGGAAAAAAAAACAACTCCAGAAGCAGGAAATGGGACCTCAGATTCCCATTGATCACCTTTTAAATTTGGCCTTTGGGGTTTTCAACAACAGAGACAAGGTAAATAAAATTAAAAGCCAGAAGAGACAAATATGGGCATAAGAACAAGCCCAATTAATTGCCCTGGCATTGGGTAATAAGCCCCTGGCTCCTGGTGGTCTTTGGTGGGATCACAAACTTGCCACTTCAGTATGTCTGAGCCCAGGCCCAAAAGATTAGTTCCTGCCTCAGGTACAAAAAGGAATCCTGCCTGGACTAGTCTGGTTTTATACTCAACCTGTGTTTTCACAAAAATAGGTACATTAAATCCTTCTCCCTTTACTCCTGAAACCATTAATGATTTATTAGACAGCTTTAAAGAAGGGGGGGGGTGATGGTCAAGGGAGGATCTGGCTGCTCCAGAGTCAACCAGGAATGTTAATTCCTCCCTTTTAGGTCCCACATGCAAATTTTTCAAGGGCTCTTGGCAGGAACCATTCGCATAACAGAGCTCTTGACCTTCCTAGTTCTCCTCAAAGGTCATAAGGGGTATAACATTTTCTTCTTTTTTCAGGTCTGGGCATTTCCTTTTAAAATGGCCTTCTTTTCTCCACCAATAACATTTATTTTTCTCTTTCCATTTAGGGGGCCCCTGAGTCAAAGGTCTTTGTCTCCAGTTTCTGGAGCCAGTTTTCCCCTGGGTTATTTGTTCTATAGTGGAGACTGTGATAACATGCCCTAAAAGTAATTTTTTTAGTCTCGTTTTCTACCCTAAAATTAAACTCCCTGCCCTTACCACCCCAAGGAAAAAGCCCGTCCCCCAAGGACGAAACCAATTCCTGCCCTTATCGCCCCTAGGACCACGCTTCACAGCCTGCAGCTGCAGCTCTGGGCTCTGGCCGGCCAGCACAGACGGGACTTCCAATCCAATTCCAATGCGAGCAAGCGTCACTTCTGCCCAGACCAATCTCTGACCCCTACCTGGGTGCTCAGTCCACGCCCCTAGACCTACCCCCTTGCTTCTAAATAAGGGAAATTGGTCGATTCCGAGCATACCCTGTGAACTCTGCTTGCTCTCTATAAAAGGAAGTGGTGAACTGTACAACGGGCTGCCATTTTTTGACTAGCTGGGGAGTGGTGGCCCCGCAGTAATAAATGCTTCCTGCCTTAACTGAGTCTGGTCTCGGACCCTTTATCCTAAACATGGGGTACAACAGAGACCATTATTTCAGCTTTTTGCCTTTGTTTTTCTTCATCCCTCCTTACATAGACCCTTTGAGCTTCTCTTAACAATTCCTCTAGGGTCCGATCTTCCCAGTTTTCTAATTTTTGTAGCTTTCTTGTGATGTCTGGCCAACTCTTAGTAACAAAATGTAATTTAAACATTTTGGTCCCTCAGTCTGTTAAGAAAATCAACTGGCCCCTCCTCCTTTCCCTGCTGTATGTCAAAAGCCTTAGCCATGTTTTGGGACCGAGGTACAGATTCTCTAATCCCCTTAATTATTAGTTCCCAAAGGTCCCTCATATGACTTCTGTGTTCTGGGTTGTTGTTATTCCATGGGGGCTCCTGATTGGGAAACTTAGCCTCAGCAGCGAGGACGTCAGGGCCTGCTGGGTGCTCTCGTTCCCATGTGGCCATGGCTGCCCGTCTAATGGCTGCCCTCTCTTCCCCTGTAAAGAGGATGCCCAGAATGGACATTAGTTCAGTCCATGTGTAAATTTGGGGTCCTATATTTTGATCTAGCTGGTCTGCAACCCCGTGGGGGTCTTCTATAAGAGGTTTGAGTTCCTTTCTTAGAGCTCTAACCTCGGAACTAGTTAGGGGGGCATTTACAAAACCAATAGCCCCTCCGCCCAGAGGAACTTCCCTAAGTGGGTAAAAAGCCTGAGGCGCTTTCCTTTTTAGAAGGAAAAGGGAAACTTGGGACATCCCGTTAACATTGTTGAACCTCTCTTCTCAGTCGGGGAAGGGAGGTACATAATGAAGGAGGGGGTCTGAAGTCGCTGCAGTTGACTCAGACTCCCTCCCTTCTCCCCCTCCCTCCTCAGTGACTTGAGGTGGTTCAGTCTGCTGATTCCCTGAATTACAGGAGAGGTAAACAGTCAAGGGGGTCCCAATTGTTCTTGTTCTCATTCATTTCTGCCTTCATAGGGAACAAGCCTACAGGCCCCTTCCTCCAGCAGAGCGCATAATCTATTTCTTCCTGGGTCACAGGATTTTTATTATTGACATATTCGATTAACGATTGGCAAACCCAATCCTCACTCAAACCAAATTTTGGCCAGAACACTGATGGTTGGAGGATGGGTTCTTGTATCCAAATGAAACAGCAGTATTTTATCATTTGGTGTTTCTTTTTCCCTGCTGTCCTGGGATTCTCTTCCCAATATTGGAGCATACGCCCCAGGGGGCTATCTGAAGGAGTTTTATTTAATTCTTCTTCCTCCTTGTGTGCCCTTCCACAGGGTGAAGAGGTTCTGTCTCCCATCTTGGCTTCCCTAGTTGTGAAACTGCAACTAGATACTTGGCTGAGACCTAGTCTCCCCTTGCTGGAGGTTTCTAGTATTTCTCCCAGATGCGCTTAGTCTTTGTCTGTCTCCCTCATGGGAACTATACCCCCAGTAGGCGCTTCTTGGCAGGCCAGTTAAAGCCCCTAGCTGGCTCCCCCGAAGAGAGGCCTTATGCCATATGAAACGCCAAGGATATAACAGAACAGCAGATTCAGACTCCACACCTGTTACCTCTCATTCAAGTACACACAGCCATTACTTCCCACCCTGGCCTTCTTGGTTGTGTAACTGCACTAGATGCTCATTCAAGCACACACACGCACAACCCCTGGAGTGTCCCGACCATCCAAGTATTACTTGCTTCTCCCCAAAGTGTTCATACCTGAGTCCACACGTGAATCTCTGGTCGCCACGGTATTTGTTAAGGCCTTCTCCCCTCGTTGCCTCGCAATTTTCTCCTGAAGGTTTATCATCTGCTCCAGAGATTGTGAGTCCCCCTCTCCCAAGGCTACCGCAACACGGCAGTAGGACACATCTCCCTTAAGAAGAGGGGATCCTCACCAACCTGGAGGGGCGCTGCGCTCCACATTGGGCACCAAATTGTTAGAAATAACTTTTCATGACATCTAAAGAAAAGGCACGTGTTTGAAAATTGCTTGTTCAGGCAATTTTACTTTTTTGCAAAAAAGGGTGCTCTCAGGTATGTGAGAGAGCACACCTTACGAAGAACCCAGTGGGCCTTATATCCCTAACGCAAGGCTCCTCCTGTGCTGAACTCCTATTGGTTGGAGTTACAGCTTCACATTCTTCCGGATCAGCAACAGGGGGAGATGGGGGAAGGCCGACACCTGTAATCTCTTAAGAGATGTTAATTTGGGGAAGGAATGTAAGTTCCTACCAGGTTACAAAATGGCCGTTTAAGTGAAACTACCTCCTTTGACAGAAAACATACAATTATATTCTCACAGTGTGAAGTCATGTTGCTGGAGATGATTTTCAGAGTCTTTACCAAAATGGTAGAGTTGTCAGGACAAAGCTTCTGCCCCCAGTGAAGGGCCCCTTCCCCGTTACAGCCACTGGTGGGACCCTTGAGGAGCCTGGCCTCCTGCCCGGAGCCCAGACAGGTCAGAAAGTGTTTAACTTTCACAAGAAAACATATGTGGTAGAGGCAGGCACTGCTCTATCAGGACAAAACTCTACGTAAAGAAGAGTACACCTCAGAGCCGAGCGTGGTGGTGCATGCTTGTAATCCCAGTACTTGGGAGACTGAGACAGGAGGATTGCAGGTTCATGGCCAGCCTCAGCTTCTTAGTGAGGCCCTCCACAACTTAGACCCTGTTTCAAAATAAAGAATAAAAAATAGGGCTGGGGGTGTAGCTCGGAGGTAGAATGCCCCTGGGTTTAATCCCCAGTACAGCAAAAAAAAAAAAAAAGAGTATGCCACAGGTTGTGTCTGTAGTCCCAGTACTTGGGAGGCTGGAACAGGAAGATGGTAGGTTCGAGGCCAGCCTCAGCAACTTAGTAAAGTTCTGTTCCAAAGTAAAAATATAAGAAGGGCTGGGGGGGGGTGTAGCTCAGTGGTAGAATGGCCCTCAATTCAACCCCCAATACCAAAAAAAAAGCAACAGAGAGAGAGAGAGAGAGAGACAGAGCTAGAGAAAGAGAGGAGTCTATGTTTTCACAACCCCACACGGGGGCATCAGTGATACCCTGAGGCCAAAGGCTCTCTCTGGTCTCAGATGCTGCTACAGGAGCAGGCAGAGAACCACAGCCCACTACTGTCCACTCTACACCCAGAGGCTGAGCCCCCAGGGTCTTCACCCCGACCTGGTCTCACAGCTTCGAGTCCAGCCCTGCGCTCAGCAGTGCCCTCTCCTCTCTCCCTCTCACCCACTCTGCTCCAGGACGGCTGGTTTGGTTTTGTTGCACACGCGTGCATGTGTGTGTGTGTGTGTGTGTGTGTGTGTGTGTGTGTGTTACTAGGGATTGAACTCAGGGGCGTTCTACCTCCAAGCTACACCCCCAGTCCTATTTTTTTGTATGTGTGGTACTGGGGATTGAACCCAGGGGCATTCTACCTCTGGGCTACACCCCCAGCCCTATTTTTTATTCTTTATTTTGAAACAGGGTCTCACTAA